>WKFP01014305.1:799824-848318 GCA_011057875.1 Pterocles orientalis | reverse complement strand
GTTTGAAATTGGGTTTTTTTTTTTTTTTTTTTTTTTTTTTCCACCCTGGCTTCTGCTGGTCTGCCGCTGGGATGTTTTCTTCTGGAGTAATTCACAGTAAATGAGTTTCAGAAGGGCAATGACTAGATAGAGGAGGGTGGCAGACAGACCCAGCTTCTGCTCTGAACAGACATTTTCCAGTGTTCCCTTCAAAGTGCAATCAATGCCTCTGCTGCAGAGTTTCATGGCCATCATACTCTTCTCCTGGTTTATGAACAAATATGAGGACTGGGGCTCTGTGTCTACACGTGTCTTGGACAGCAACCGTACCTTTCTGACACCTCGGAAGGGTCCGTGTTTTCCAGCTGCCCTGTTCCTGCCCCCATACACACGCTGCCCAGACGTGATCCCAGCCTCCACACACAGCTCCATCTCAACCTCCTGAAATTGCTAAATACGCTTTCCCCACGGTGTGTCTGAAGGGATCCAAGACCAATAAACAAGTGCTTTTTTTAAGTATGAAGACAAAACTCCATGTCTGGGGTGTATGTCCCATAATGGGACCACACAGCTGTGGTCTCCATTTTCCCCAGGGCGGCTGGTGTGTGTAGTTTTGTACAGGGATACCCAGGGACTGAATACCTGCATGGGACAATCACCCTAAGGTGTTGGTGAGAACTAGGCAGGAAACAAACTGAGAACATTTCCCAAAACCAAAAATGTTTCAGGGCTTTAAAAATGTGCTTTGATGTTGCACAGACAAATAAAAGGTAAGCCAGAAAAATATCTTTTCCCAAACCCTTGCCTACCTTTTCCCTTTCACTCTGCCCCTTAGAAACAGCCAAACATTTTCATTAAGCCTGGTGGCAAAGTGCCCACCTACTGCGGATGCTTAATCACGGGGCTGCGGGTCCACCTCCTTCACTTTTCCAGGGAATATTTCTTACACATCTGACACCTTTGGGCAGGAGACACTGCCAGTAAGCTGGAAGCAAGGACAGTAGCCATGTGCCTCAGGAGGATGAAGTGGGGTCACATCCCACTCTGTCCAGAGGAAGCCAAAGAGGGACTGAAGATTTGCCATAGTTGGGGTCTATGGGGCTGTCGTCCCTTGGAATTGCCTCTATCTCTCCCTGACTGCCACCAGAAATGCCATCCCGTGGGTGAGAAATGCTCTTGGTAAATCAGACACTTCTGAAGAACATCTATTTTACAGCCCAGATCTCCAGCCAACCCCCCAGCGGCCACGTACGACACCACATCACCAACGCTGGTGTTGACTTCTCATTTTCTCTGCAACCAGACAAAAAAAAAAATATTTTATTGAAGTAAGAATCTGAACGGCTTAAAAAAGGAACAAAAATCTAATTTTAAAGGGATTACGTTGAACCTCTTGTAAACTGTGCTCAATAAGAAGAGGACTTAGAACAGGGCCTGTAATGGGTCTGAGTGACTGTGCTGGGGAAACAGGTCATTTCCTGACGGTTAACAGCTAATTTTTCTAACAATCGAAATGCAGGGATCATGCATACAGGTTTCTAATGGACACTCTGAAATGGCAAAAAGGACTGATGAATACCAGGTGGCCAAACTTCACTTTCCTATTATCGAAGACTCCATTTAACGCAGCAGGCAGAGGGATCTCGGACCACCTGAATCTGTACAGTAGTGTATGGGCAGTCCATAGCCATATACATTCTATACCCCCCCCCGGGAAATAAAAACCATTGATATATGGCGTCATTGCTATATCTCCATTACAAACAGCACCATCAAAACTATTCCATCCTGGAACTCATTCCCTTAAGCATCCTGGAGACCCCAGAGACACCACTGTCTGTTAACTCTGTAATTGCTGGCCCACCACCTTCCTTTGTTGCGATGGTCCCCACTGGAGGCAATGACCCAGGAACAGACGCTCCTTGGGATCACCAGTGCTTGGAGGGGTGGCCCACAAAACTCACCACTGCAGGACCAACAAGGCAAATTAATATATTAGTAGGGCTTTCGGTCAAACGCTCTTATCGTTCTGTTTGCTGCTGATAGTCTTGTTTTACAGGAGAAATGTTGTTTATGGGTTCTTTGCACTGCTATCTGTTGTGGCATGGTTTACTGTAATTAGTATTACTTGTAAAGAGATTAAGTTGTGGTTGGTTTGATTTTTTTTTTTTCTGGCAAAATCTGATTGTTTCTTGTAAAGAGGGACATTTTTCCTACAACTTTGGAAAGTCACATTTGTGCAAGTTTTCCTAATGCTTTATATCAGAATTTTGTTTGGAAACAAAGGCTGGCAAATTCAACATAGAATCCTTCAGTTGAAATATGGAATACAGACCCAGTCTGAGCCTTCTGCTTACTTTCTCTGGCAGTAGTGCCTAGCTCAGAAAGGATTTTGATTCTGAAGTTCGGAGTTCATTCAAGGGTGCAGAGCTCTGGTCATTCAGATTTGATGGTTTGCAACCATTTTTAATCATTTTTCACTTTTACTGGCTACCTCTTTAGCATTCGACTTTTGCTTGCTTAGTGGCAGTCTGGCTTTGATCCCTGGAAATGGATCTAGGAGACTTCTCTTGAAAATGTGTCCTTCTCCTGGGGCCAAATCATAGAGGTTTCTCCCCTTCGCCATACGGCTCCCCATGAATTTCTGGAAGCTTGTAAATACACAATGGTGTGTAGCTTCTGAAAATCCTCATGAGATCTCTGCAGAATGGAAAAATTGATAACACTGTCTAGATTTCTTCAGACTAGGAATCTGAAGATAAATTAATTTCTGATTCAAATTCTCTGCACAAAGCAACTGACAGAGGTACAAGGTACTATACAGTTTTATTACCGAATCACAGGATGGTTTGGGCTGGAAGGGACCTTAAATATTGTCTAGTTCCCTAGTTGGGAAGCTGAGCTTCTCAGTTGTAGTGTAGTACACAATAAATTCAATGGAGACTATGTTTTGATTTAAATCCACAGTGGTTAAGAGCTTTTCTTCCTGGGGACTGGGATGTTTCCGGATGAGCTGTGTCACCCTAAGCAGCTGGAGAGCCTGAGGTGTTTTAGGGCTCTTCCTCCCCAAAACTCCGAGTTACACGAAAAAGTAACGGGGTAAAAGACAAGTTTCTCTTTGTAAAGATGTGAAAAAAACAAACATCTGGGGAGGTTGTGAGAAGTCAAGGGGAGACAAGAGAACTGGAAAAGAGAGAGAAGATCAACACAATCCAGGGAGGATGGAGGGATGGGAGACGCATCCTGCTGCCCATGAACAGCAAGGCAGCAATCATCGCAGGGACTGTGCTGACTAGGACTTGGCTCCTCTGCCTCTCCCTCTCCCATATCCCTCCAGCGGAACAAATTTCTCATGTTATATAGCTGCCTCTTGGTCCCTCCTGCTCTTTCTGATACTGTACAGATCATCGTCTAGCGGTTAACACTTAAGATTGGGAGCTGGGCTGCTTGGACCCTGTTGGCTGTTCTGTGGCTGATATATCGTGTGGCTGTGGACAAGTTATTTCATCTTTCTCCACCCTGGCTCGCTCATCTTCGGAGGATAACGGTGCCAACCAGCCTGCCAGAGAGATTATGGGAGTTAACTGAAGCATCTTTTGAAAAGCTGCTTCTGACATCTTGGATAAAGAGCAAATTGGTACAGTGCATCTTGCTCCTCATGGTGTAGTGCAATTATTAAGAAAAGATGTTTGCAGGCTCTCAGAAGGGTTGTGGAAGTCCCAAGGAAAGTGATCCGAAGAAGTGTCACTCACAGGCGTACCACAGTCTGAATTAAGCTTTTTTTTCCCCAGTTTTAAAGTTTTTTTTCAGATCTTACTAAGGGAGGAACATCTGGACAATGGATTCCAAACAGAGCCAGGGACCAAGTGAAATAATTCAGTGTAGTGCCTCCGGGGATGCAGTGGGCATTTCCCATCTTACCCAGAGGGAACTCAACCAAGGAACAGTTTTTGTACTTTTATGCAGGAAGACACACATTCAATGCAAGAACAGCTGTCAAGACCTTCATGTGCCTGAACAGATGATACATGTCCGAGTCCTCACATACCACGAGTGCTGGAAGTCTCTGTTTCTCAAAGCTGGGTGCTGGGGTTCAGGGAAATAGAGCTGGACTTCGAGAGAGTCTAGGAACCCAATTTTCTCCATATGCAAGTGTTGGAAGGAGCCAAGTACAGCTGCTTCACACCCGTCCTGCAATAACAGCCTCAGCTCCTCCAAACTGTCAGCAATAAAACTGTTTTTGCTTTGAGCAACACCCTGGAGAATGGAGTGAGATGATTCTTTAAGGAAATAAAACCTGTTTTGCAATATATATTTATTATACACACTACCTTCTACTAAGTGGCGTGGAGTAATGCTGCATCAGAGTGCTTTGCATGATAGTGCCATGCAGATCCCCGGTGGTGACTGCTGATTTAACATCCAAAGGTTAGGAAGGAAACATTTTTCCCCCCTCTTGCAGGGATGTGCCCGAACCTGCAGTCCCTGAGTGTGCCCAGACCCTGGGGTTGCTGTCTCCATGGGTAGCAATTGCAAGTCTGGGCACATCTGAATCCCTGTTTGCTTTCCAGAGGTGCACAAGCTTGACAGGAGGGAGATGATAACGCAAAGAGCACATGCTGATGCTGTTTCCTGTTGTGTGATGAATACCTTCCTCAGCACCTCATTAGAAGGGTAGGAAAAAGGTGGAAAACAAGCTGGCAAATGGCCACATTTACCCCAGTGTTGTGCCTGCCTCCCTTTCCCTTTGCTCCATGCACGCACACAGCTGACACAGTGAGCTTTGTGGGTCTGGGATCTTGCAAACCTCCTGTACTGTGCAGTGGATTCACGAAACCTAACAGGGCTCAGAAACAATTTTTTTCTTTAGCAGCAAACTGCAGGGTCCGATGTCTATTTGTGTGTCTGGACAGAGAGGAGACTGGATATCACAGAGGGCACAGAGCATCCCCTGGGTGTTGTCCTTATGTGCTCTGCAAAGGGTAACAGGATAGATTTGGTTTTAAAGTACGACTGGAAGACATAGACAGATCTTGGCAGAGAAATGATTTAAGGTTCTAGAAGAGCAAGGCAGGATTTAATGAGGTCTATGTGCTTTGCTCAGCAGAGAGGTAGCTACCCCTCCACTGGGGAGGGTGGATAAACTGGGATGTAGAGCAATACAGCTCCTCACTAGCTGGCTGTTGCCTGCACAGGGGTATGCTTTGTGAGCCGTGGCAGTTTGTTCTGTATCTCCCTCACAGAACAGGAATGCCAGGCAACCAGATCCCCCTGTGGACATATTTCTGATAATTAGGGACACATACTCCAAGAAAAAACTTACAAAGTCCTGATTTTGTCTAGGGGTTTTCAGATAAAGAAACCTGAAGTGAAATTCTCCCTTGAACATGGTAACTGGTCTAGTGAGTGCAGACAAAACCTGTGCCTATGGTACACCTTGGCTTCAAGAAAGTTTCCAGATATCCTCCCATGTGAACAAAAAATTATGATCTGGTTGAAGATAGCACACAACTGGTTAAAAAAATCCCTGGATCATGAGTCAACAACATGATGCAGTTGCACAACAAAAAACCCCCCACCAAAGAGATTTTGCAATGTAGCAAAATGAATGTTTTCTGCAAGGTAATTACCCCGGTGTACTTTGCTTTGGTGGCCTGAGTACTAGGGAAATCTCTGTAAGGCTTACAGACAGAAGATCTCACCTTATTCGAATCTTTCTAAATTCTGGGCTATGTACATATCTATATATATATATATATATATATAGCTTTATACCTACATATTGACTTTGCTATAAATTAGGCTTCTGGCTCCGTTTGAATGGGGGTTCCTCGACAGAAGTCATGCAGTTTCTTTACGCACCATTAGCGGAGAGACACTGATGTGCTGTAAGCAGATGGGCTGCTTAAATGTGGGTTTTGATTTACGCCCGTTGGGAAGACTCTCTAGTTTTAGGTATTGTGCTTCAGAAAAGATGCAGTGAAGAGAGCCCAGAATAATAAAACCACAACTGCTAGGGAAAGAGTAAAGGAATTCCAGCGTGTTCTCCAGGAGAGAGAGAAAAGTGAGGGCGACGTGAAAGTCCTGGAGGCTGAGGGGGCTGCGGATCCCCTTCTTGGAGGATTATAAGAAAAAATTTGATAGCCACTGGTCAGGAATAGGCAAGTTTAATCCCATTTTAGATATGAGGGTTGGGCTAGATGATTTCCTTACATCCAGCTCTGCATTTCCATGTTCAGCTTGACCCCTTAGTCTAAGGAGCTGGAGAGCCCCGGGGGCTGGTTTGGCAGAAGAAGAGAGCCCCCCGCCCCAGGCTACAGAGATTGCTCTGATTGATTTGTTGCCACTACAGTGTATTTTGCCTCCTCTCCTTGTCCCTTTTCCAATATTCTTTTCTAAGTGGCACAGTCAGCAGCCAGTGTGGGTTCGGTTCCCAGGGCAGGACTCCCGGAGCAGATTTCAAAGTCAGCCTGATGTATCAGCCCACGTTGAACGTGTGCGAATACACGCACCGAGCGACACACAGAGCAGGGAAACGGCTTATTAATAAGTTCAGCTAACGTTTTCTGTTACAGAGCCCTTCTTTCACTTGTTTATAACTTTGACAGCTTCAACTGTTCGGGCTTAAATTTTACGTACAGGGTGTCTGCCTCAAACTGAATTATTTACGGAAATTTCAGCCAAAATGACATAGCGTTTCTGAGAAGAAGCCTGGAAAAATACATTGTTTGCCTTGTTGCTTTTTCCTTTCTTTCTTTCTTTCTTTCTTTCTTTCTTTCTTTCTTTCTTTCTTTTTTTTAATAGAACCTTTTATTTGGAAAGCCCTAGAACCCCTGTGCTTTGGAAGTGCAATTGGACACTTGGCAGAAGAGGTGGCTTTTGTGTTGGGGATGGGCCTTGTCTATCCCTGTGAAAAACTACCCACATTTGGCCAAGTTATAAGACTTAGAAAAATCACGTGAGCATGATCTGTTACTTCTGTCAGCCTAACTCTTGCCACAGTGACATGCACCAGAAAGTGGCCGTCTTAATGGCAAACTGCAGATGTCCACAGGATGACCCACATGGGTACGCTGGTGCCACCACCTCGCTTACTTCAAAACGCAGGAGATCAGGCACTTTCCATCTCAAGTGAACATCATTACCAAGGTTTTCCAGTTGAACATTCAATAGTCAGGAAATACTTGGATTAGGTCTTCCTGCGCAGTATTAATTCCACCCTTTTGTGCAGAACATGCTCGAGCCCTCTTTCCCACGCGTCTCCTGCCGTGCTCCACCAAAACGGGGGAAGCCACCAGCACCGTGGACTCTTGCTGCTTTTGTTGCAGGCACAAGTGGGAGGTGAGTGAAGCAGGATGAGCAGTGGGAGGGCTGGGGCTCTACCTGACCGTGCTGAGCAGTGCTGCCAGGAGCTGGGGTCTTCCCATCCTAGATGCTAACCCAAGTTCAACAAACTTTCCACAGAGGGCTCCTAACTCATTTTTGGGGGACCCAACCTGGGACCCTGGGGTCTCAGCTGGGCCTGAGGTTGGCAGGAGCTCTCCTCTGAAGATCTGCAGTGCTGGCTGACGACAAGCGAGAGGAAAAATCAAGACCTAGGCATCTCAATGACAGGATTCAAAATTAATGCCTACCATGGATCTTGTAGACACACTGTTGACCATATGGCTGTGTCTATACTGTCAAAGGCCCCCAGGCTGCCTTCAAGACTAGATTCAATTTTGTAAGCTTGCAAGCATGGCCAAGGGGTCAGGCAGTGCACATGCTGAAGCCAGATGTAGCCCGGCAGACCATGCAGGCACTGCTTGGAGCAGCCACGGGGCCGCTGCGGAGGACATCACGGCTTTGGCTGCTCTGCAAACTGCAGCTCCATGATCGTACAGACGGGGCTTATACTTTCAGTTCAACGCTTGGAGAATGAAGCAAATACCAACTTGCCTCCTGGGGCTGCAGCAAAAATAGATGAATTAATCTTGATGAGGCGCTTTGATACTATTGTCATGAGTGCTATAGAAAAGCCCATGAGAAAACAAAACGATGTTGTTTTCAGAGCAGGGTTTGAATAGTGCTCAGTCAGTAAGGCTTGAGGTCACAAACTGAACAATGCAGAAAAAACAAAAATCTTGAATAGCTGTTCCTGTAGCGAACAGTATCCGTCCTAAGCACAGAGTGAGGCAGCCGTCCCACAGAAAAAAAAAAAACAAACCCATGTCCTCATGCTACGGAGGGCTGTGTCGTGAATAATGCAAACACACGAGGGAGCCCTCCGAAAGGTGCACAGGTAACCGGAGGACGGAGCTTCCACCTATGGGCTTTTGCAACCTTGATTTCACAGGTTTTTTGCACACACGCAGCCCCCCCCCAGACATGTGCGTGTATACATTCCTCACGCATCAAAGGTCAACGGCACTGCGGTTACTAGGCAAATTTTCCCCATTAAAACGTTACCAAAGGCAGATGTTTAGGGGCCTACAGGATTTACAGATTTGCTCTACAAAGAGCATATTAGGGAAGACGACTCTTCTCCTGTTGAGCCGTACGCTGTGTTTTTGAAAGCTCCGTGCCCACCCCAGATTAAAGCAGCATGTTGCTGGAATACTGGGCCTCCAATGAAGATGCCTTTCAACAACGCAAAACCACTAATGAGAAAACATAGACAGAAGGAGAGCCAGCCCCCAATGGCTGTGCTTCTCAGCTTTGAGTAGCTTCCAGGGCCATCGGTGGCACTGGCCTGATGGAAGAAGTACAGGTCAGAGGAAGATGAAGGCTTTGCTCTCGGCAGCTCTGACGTTTGTCTGCAGTGGGGACACAAAAGGAAAGGAGGAAAGGGAGCAAAGTGAGAGAGAGAAAGAGAGGGAGAGATCCTGCTTGGCCACATACCATACATGCAGATAGTGTATTGCATTTTTCCAGACTAGGGTAGACCTCCTCTTCCAAGTGTTCCAGTTATTAACCTCACTTTCTTGGCTGGTGTTAATTTGTTCCAAGTATTTGGGCTTTAGATCTAACCATGGGAATCTCATTCCCTGCAGAAGCCTTGCCAGCTATTGCTAGACATTTTACCACACACATGCAAGCCAAAAAAAGCAAGGCTAATTACACTGCTTTTTTTTTTTTGTGAACTGTATTTGTTAGAAGTTTAATGTCTCTTAATAAAGGAGAGGAGGGGGGAGAAGGCAAGGCAGCATCTTTTTGTGTCCGGGGGCAGAGAGGACCAGGGAGCTGCCTTTCGCTGTGCGGTACCCGCAACGTAAATCCTCCGTGAGGCTGGAGGAGCCTAGGTGTGACGATCCACCACACGAAACCAGAGCGGAATGGTGCTACCAAGATTTTTAGCTGTGAATAACTGAGTTCAATTATTCGGTACCAATGGGAGTTCTCTAAGTAAAAATTTAAATAGGAGGAATTATTCAAACCAGATGTCGATTTCCCAATACTTTCTTTTTTTTTTTCTCTCCCTTTTGTGCTGAATGTGCTACCTGTTAAGGAGAGCACGTATGGGAAGAGAAGCGTGTGTGTGAGAGTGTGTGCAGGGGCTCTTTCTGACAGCATGACAAGCAACAAAGTCATACGTGACAACACCTACAGCAGAGGAAATAGGTTATGAAAATGCCTATGAATTTTCAAGTCCAAGTGCCTGCAGTTTTTGGACCCATTCCACACTGAAGAGTGTTTTGAACAGGGCCAGCAAGGTAAGAAGGGCTGGAGAGGCAGTCACAGTGCCAGAGTGTTGACATTTGGGATCTTTTGTCAGGTTTAGTCCTTAATTTTACTGAAAGACTTTTTTTTTTCTGCTTGTTATTCATTTTCTAGCTTTTGAAATTAACAATAAAATGTAATAATACCGAGTACTAGCATAAACCCTTTTATCCCTAGACCTCAAAGTTCATAATGGTGAGTCAGTATTATTATCCACAGTTTAAGCCCATCTGCAAATAAGTTTCTTCAGGGTCTATCTCTAAATCTGATTTTGTAATCCTTTGCTTAGTGCATTTGAATTTATTTATTTTTTAAGTGGGTAAGTGTAAGTTGCTCAGACAAGTTTCTTTGTAAGTTCTCTGGGACTGAGGTCATTGAGTCTCAAACAAAAACTAAAGCAGACATCTCTAGTGTTTGGGAAGGCTGGAAAGCAGTGAGCAAGCAGCAGGCAGAATTCACCTTTATCCTACAAGAGATCCAAGTTTTCTGACTAACAGGTCAGTGGAAGGGATGGAAATGCTTGCTTTGTGAAACCGTTCAAAATTTGGGGATTTGGCTCTGCTCCAAATCTGATCAACACTCCCCAGGTTAAGCTCTGTATGAAAGAATATTCTGCAGAAAAAAAATATGTTTGAGATCCATTGAAATACTTATTATTGATTTTGGATTTCCAATTTTTTAACTGTTTTCTGATAGAAACTATGGCATGAATCAGAAAAAAAAAATCTCACCAAAAAGGGAAAGTGGGATTTATCTGTTCCAAAATGTTAAAATATCTTGTGTTTTTTACTGGCATTGTTGAAATTCCTTCCCTTCCCCCAGGTTTCTTCTTCATATAACAACAGCAGTACCGGTTTTATCTTGACAGAAGGACATATTCTTTCCCAGTGCAACTCCATCGGCTTTCTCTGACCAGCCCTGGCTGCCAGCTTTGCTCTTCTGTGATTTATATTAAAAGAAAGGCTGAGGTTACTCCCCTATGATCCTCATTCTCTTCACATTAAATTGCTCCCCAGAAGAAGGTCAGACACAAGACTACTGTAAATTAGCACAGCTCCATTGAAAACACAGTGTGACACCAGCTGAGGGGTTGGCTCAATAGCCGCAGTTAAATGCTCTTGAACAGGCAGGGGATAACCTCTGCCTTCCCTTGGTGCTCTCCTACTTATTGGTAGTAAAGGGTATGTTTAAGCCCTGAAGTATATTGCCAAGTGGGAACCAGTTATGTCTTATGGAAGGCTAGGAGGAAAGTGGTAAACCTCTTGGACCACATATGTTGCCTGAATAATTTCTTCATCAACAGTACATCCACAGCATGATGTCCCCAGTCTTTCCTCATCACCTCTTCCCTCCATCCCCAAAATTTTCATCCTTTCACTAGCACCAGAAAACTGCTTGTCTGGATGATATTTAACAAGGAGGTAGAAATGTTAAAGGTCTTTTTCCCAGATCACAACCAAGCCTTCTCCTAAAGCCAGGGGCTGGACAGCCTTCCTGTGATGCATTCACATGAGGTACTATATTTTGAGTAGTTCTGCTGTCTCTGAAAATATCCAGCCTCTTTTGCATCTTGCCACACGTGGACAGCCAACAGGGATACATGTTGATTGCAAAGACGTGCCTTTTCCTACAAAGCGCTGCAAAGGAATGTCTCCTGTTAAAGCATGCATCTCCAAATGCCAATGCCTGGGAAAGACAGAACCCCAGAGCCTGGTGGGATGCTGAGGTGGGATGCTGAGGTGGGATGCTGAGGTGGGATGCTGAGGTGGGATGTTGAGGTGGGATGCTGAGGTGGGATGCTGAGGTGGGATGCTGAGGTGGGATGTTGAGGTGGGATGCTGAGGTGGGATGCAGAGGTGGGATGCTGAGGTAGGATGCTGAAGTGGGATGCTGAGGTGGGATGTTGAGGTGGGATGCTGAGGTGGGATGCTGAGGTAGGATGCTGAGGTGGGATGCTGAGGTGGGATGCTGAGGTAGGATGTTGAGGTGGGATGCTGAGGTGGGATGCTGCTCACCGTTCCAGTGTCCCACCCTGGCAGGAGAACGCCAGGAGCATCTATTAGGGAGAAACAGAAATCCTCTGCACAGACAGCAGAGGAATGGTTTGAATAAGCCCTGGGACGACACAAGTTTTTGTCTTCCCTCAGGGCCATCAAATGGCGAGTGCGAGCCTCTGGAGCCTCGTATGGCTGAGATGAGATGAGAGGAATTTTTCAACACCCAAAGCTGGATCAAACTCTCCTTCCTGCCTCTAGTTCATAAAGCTTTTTAACTTTTGAAGGGCAGAAAAAGTGATCCCAGATGTACAGCCCTAATTACATACTTAGATGAAATTGGATTAAGGTGGCTGCCGCTTGTCCTTTTCCTCTGAAGATGGCTGGGACTGGTGAGGGACTGTGGGTCACCGATGCTGGGGCGCAAACAAGGGGGATTGGACCCAGCACTGTGCTGAATTAAAACTCCAGCAAAAGTTCCCCTCTGACTCAGGACTTGGCTTCTAATCGTTAAGGTGGTTAACTTGACAGTGGAGTAGATTTGTGCTATTTTTCTAAAATCTGCCCTTCTCCCTCAGGAAGCTATGTGTGGGCATGGAGGGAGGGTCTGCTACAAATTGATCTTCCCGGTGACACTTTTTTTCCCTAAAAAAAAAAAAATTAAAAAAAAAATATAATTACCCAGTAATAGTAAGCAGGGGCACAATATGCACCAGTATTTTTAATCTGCTTAGCATATGTCTAGTTATTTTCATTTGCACTAAATCAGTCCAATGTTGTTACACATCTCTATCCTGCCTGCCTCGCGCCCATGTGCAGCACATTCCAGCCAGCATACGTGAAGCGCATGGGAACTGTGTTTTCTCGCTGTAAGCTGAATGGCAAGTCACTGTTGAGCTGCTTGGTGCAAGCCCGCAGCTCCCTGGGGGACGGCAAGATTGCTGACAGCAGGAGGATGTCAAGCCAGCCACATGGATCCGAGAGGGGTCTGACAAACACGCAGAATTGGGGTGCCCCTGCCCGCTCACAGCCGGATGGTGTTAGCAGGATACAAATCAGCCTGTGCTACGCTCCCTGTCTGAGCAGGGATTTTTCTCAAAACGAATTAATTATGGCGTTTCCATCTTTCAGATAAACCCCTCAAGTCTTGCAGTGTCGTTTGAATCCGAAATGAGGCTGACTGGCCGCGGCACGGTGCCCTACCGCAGAAACTGACTCTTGCAAATCTGACCCAGTTTGCGGAGGTTTAAAGCTAAACCAGCGCAGGGGCTCGAACGATCCTGTGGTCACTGCCAGACCAGCGTGCTGATGGGCCCCCAGTGGAAACACGGGCTGAGCTCCACAGCTTCAGGTAGGTGACCCCAAGGATGCAGCTGTCAGCTCCTGGGATGCAGAAATAACCCCTCCTCTCACCTCCTAGTCACTCTTTCTTATACATATATATTTATATATTATACGACAAAGAAAGGTGAGACACTGACTCAGAGAAGCTGCTAGTAGAAGCGGATGTGTGTTGCTTCAGTGGCTGTTTTTATAAAATCATAGAATCATTAAGGTTGGAAAAGACCTCAAGGATCATCGATACTGTTTGAAGCACACAACTGTCAAAAATGCTGCACTGGAGAAAATGGTTGGAGATAAAGATAGAGAGGGGAATAGTTGTATTGAAACACAACCTAAAGTTCATAGGAACAGGGTTTGAGGTGGGTTTTTCTGAGTGGGGGGAGATCTGGTCTTGCATCCTGCACAAGTTCCTGGAACTTGTAACCTGGAAACAACTTTGAGTGAGAAAAATCCAAGTGTCTTTGAAGGTTGTGGTGTCATCACACTCATCCCTGCGGCCGCTGTGGCTTCAAGTAACCTCTTGTGGCAGAAACAATAATTCCCTTCTAGACAAATATTCTGTTTTACTGCAAGCTAGCACAATAGGGGACAAAAGATAGTCCTGAGAGCCTGAAGATGTAGCTGGTGGCAGTGGAATAATGACAGAAATTCAAGAGGTTCTGAGTTTCTAGAATTAAAGAAAAAAGTGCTGGAAGGGGCCTTTGGAGATTATTTAGGACACTGTTTCTCAGTTTAGGGTCAGGGGAACAACCGCTGCTCTGAAAGGCATTACAAGGCGTTTCACAAAACCATTGTGGGAAAGAAACCTTCCTCCCTCCTGGTATTCTCTGGCATCTGAGAAAGCAAGCAAATGCAGTGGGCAGCATCACAAATCGCTACGCAATCTCTTAAAGGTCAGCCTAATTTGTATTTGGTTGGGAACGGGAACCACTGTAGCTCATGAACTTTTTTCTGGAAGTTTCGTTGAACTAAAAGCCACTAATCTAGCCCAATCTCCTGCCAGACTGTAACCCCAGCTTGGCCAGTCATTTCCTTTTGACCTTCCCCAGTAACTGCCGTGCCTGCCCTCTGTAAAGCCCCTCCGGGCTGGGGCGCCTGTGCACCAAGGAACAAAGCCCTGCTCTGATATGACACAGCTGTATAACCTTGACTGAGATGGCTAAGGAAGAGCTCTGAGAAAGTCTGCAGAGAGATAAGAAAAGAATAATTCCTGGCAGAGGTAGCACTGCTGAGATGTGATCATCCACAGCTCAAGGATTCGATAGGGAAAGCACCACCGTGAAACATATAAAACTCTAAAGCAAAAAACTCAGCAAACAGACAAAAACCACGGAGAGGATTGTGAGGAAGCCCTATGGTCCCTGTGTGGAGAAGGCAGCGTTGTCAGTGTCAGCGGAGCCAGCGGAAGATGGCAATTTGACGATGGAGACGAGGCGGTCCCCAGGAGCTGCCGCAGCCAACCCAGCCCCTTCTGGCTGGTGCCTGCCTGGTCAGCCAGGACTCTGGGTACCCTGCCAGGGTGGTGGGCACGCCGATGCTTAACCAAACAGCTTGTTAAATCCCATCTGCCTTCTCTATGAGCCCACAAATGACTGCATCACGCTCCTAAACTGCGTACATTCTGTTGTGCCCAAAAAGCTGACCCCAAGGAAGGGCTGTCACCAGGTGTCTCCTTTGGGTGTGTGGAAAAGGGGAAGCAAGCAGGGTGAGACAGGTCCGGTGGGCGCCGAGGTTCAGCGTCAGCCCTAGCACCCGCATCACAGGCTTTGGGAACGGGGGAGCGGTGGTGCCAGTGCTCTGCTCTCCATATGGCTCCCAGCCTCCGTGCGCGAGAGCGCAGGATAACTGTGAACACCCAGTGGATTTGTCAGAACTTCCCCACCTCAGAGGGGTGCATTGTGAAAATTAATCAGTTTGTGTTTGACTTTTTGACTTGGCACTCCCTCAGTAACTTCTTCACACACAAACCCACAATAAACTAATTAGGCCTATTTCTCTGACAGGCTGTTAAAGAAGAAAGAGAAGAACTGCTTGAAAGACAATATTGGATATATATGCCAAGTAGCAAAAGGCATCAGTAGCTCTTTAAATTCCTTCACTCTGAAGCTCTGATGAACAGAAATAGCAAATGAATGGCTTCCAGAAATGATGGGAAATAGTTCTTGTTGCTGTTTGGCTTGTGTTTCTCTTTAGGGGGTAGGGAGAGCTGGGAGGGGGGGGGGAGAGCTATGAAAGAATTAGTTTCAAAGAAATAAAGCATGTTAAACGTATTTTGAAATAACTTACTTGATTTGAAAATAGGGTAATAGAGCCCACACTAACAGCTCAATTTATGTATATAAATATACATACATGTATATTGTGCAGAACACAAAATAATTCCATCTGGAGAGTTGGGCATTGTCTTGCACAAAAGGCTTCTACTTGAGTCATTAATAGCATATTTTATTAAAGGAAAATTGGCTTCAAAAGTGGTTGGGAATTGTGGGAATAAAATTGGGATGAAAGTAATTATCCCCCTGCCCTGTCTCTTCCCTTGTGTTCATTCTTCTTTTGCAGACACAGACGGCAGCAGCAGCTCCTCTGTCTTCTGTTCCTTCCATGTTTGATCTTCTGCCTGCGCTTTCTTCTGCTGGGTCCTGGAGCCCGTAGGAATGAGGGTATTGTGTCCATATTGCATGTGATGACATGTGTTTGAACCAGCACCAGGGCAGCCTGGCAAGAAGAGCTTGAAATCCAGCGGGACTGAACAGCAGGCCAGGTCCCTGCTGCTGAACAGCTCGGCCACTTCTTTCAAACCCTTTGGGGATAAAAGACGTAGGAAGAAAAACTTGAGCCTACTGGGGCTAGGAGATAGGATACAGAGGCATCTCCCAATACAAGGAAGCAACCAGGGGAACCCCACATCGAGGTGGATGTGCTGAGTACTGGAGGATGGTGGATCACCCCGAATGCCTTTGGAAAGAAGTGAGGAGCAACAGGTGGCCATGAAGGCCCTCCTGGGCTGCCTCCGGGCAAGGCATTTGGTGTTGAGCTTCTGGAGTTCATCTTGGCCACCCCAGCCCAGGACACAACCAATGCAAAGGGAACGAAAAGCCATTTCCTTTAGAATTCGAGAAGAAAGTGAGTGCAGTTCTTGGGTGGTAAAATCTCTCTGTGGTTGAATAATTAACTTGGAAAGGCTACAGAATGTTTTGTCTTTAACACAGCTAACCCCCTTTTGCTATTAGTCAATGCAATGACTTACAGAGTGAAGGATCTTTCCAAAGTGTCTACCCCATAGATTACTGTTCCTTGCTGAGAGGGCTGGTCATGAATTCTTGACGATGGTGGCTTTCATTTCACCCCAAAAAAACATTGTGTGTCATAATTGGGGCAATAATTAATGCTTACTGGGAACGCTGAAGACTGGTTTTAAACAATAAAACTGTAAACCAGTGGAGTATAATGTCACGTGGAAAAGACTATTTGGAGCAGCAAAAAGCAGGGAGGAGAAAAAGGGAGAGACAGAAAGAGTTCAACAGAGAGACAGTGACTCCTAGACAAGGCTCAAACTGAGAGGGAAGTGGGAAAAAAATCACTCTTCCTCGTGTTAAAGTAATCCACCCAGCTAATAATAGGTCAGGACAAAAGGTCAGTGATCTTCCCATTGTCAAACATTGCAGTTGGAGCAGAGTTATACAGCAAGAATTAAAGGAAAAAAAAATCCACTCACAAAATTAAGTAATAAGCAAATAAATAGAGTGTGTTAACTTATGTGTCAGTGTGCACATCACTGTCTGCACTAAGGGGTATTTTTATTCATAGCACAGGAGTCCTTAAAAAATCAAATGAGACCAAGACCAAATTTATTTCCCTGCTGTAGAGCTGCACAGTCAGAAGTAGCCTTTGCTTGAAATGAATGCTCCAGCCGCAGCGGATGAAGAGACACTCAGTTATCTCCCTTTTACAGGTGAATAAAGTGAGGCACAGAAGAAATCAATAAACATTTAGGAATCAAATACCTCGGTACCTTACAGATCTGGCCTTGCATGATTTGCCCAGGGTTAAACAGGAAGCCCATGGCAGAGCTGAGAATTGAATCCAGATCCCTGGGATACTCAGCCAGAGCCTTTTTCCAAAACCCAGCTTTATATGTCTATGTGTGAGCCACTGGAAACTCTAAGTGAACTCTCATTATGTCAATTAATTTTTGCATAATTAAACAAATCTTTCTCCAACATATGTGGGATGTTAGCTCCCTTTCTGGATAGAAACGAGGACAGCTATATGCACAGAGGGACTGGTTGGTAATTAACTTTAGCAGCTTAAATCATTGATCCAAAACACAGCAGCCCAGTTCACAAGGGCAGCCTGCACAGCTCGAGCTGCGTTCTGTTCTGACCCTCTATGCACAGAACGGCTGGATGACCCAGTGCAGCCAGGGTAGCCTTGCTGAGGTCCTGATTATTGAGCAGGATGAGCTTGTTTCTCCATGACATAAAGTAGAAGCCGATAGAATGCAGCAGGCAACCACTTGCAACCCTGTGCCACTTGCAACCGATGCAGGCTTTGTGTGCTGTCCACAGAGGAATTTTGCAATTGTCACCACACCTGGCAGGATTAACTGGTTGCTCTGGGGCCAGAGCTGTCAGCCAGACATGAAGCCGGTGGCTACACAGGGTCTGGATAATCCCATGGTTTTAATTCAGCTCCAGACCATCCCATGAATGGGGAAACCACTGCAGGGGTCTATTCCAGGGTTGTCTTGTTATGTAAGTGGACAAGGGTCTGCTTTAGAGGCTGGTGGGAGAGACTAAGAACTTGAATTTGTTGTTTGGCCTCCACTTGATGTCCCACTCCTTAAAAGCTGCTCTCCCTGAAAAAAACCTTGGATGCCACTTGTTACAGATGATGAGTTATGGAGATACAGGTTGTGTTAAAGTTCTACTTGAGTTACTTACGGGTTACATCTAATAAAAAAAAAAAAGGATGACAACTCCAGTCTCTGACCTGAGCATCTACACTCTGCCTTAGGATTGAGCTGAAGACCTAAGTCGTCACAGATTTTATGGGCTGGAGGAAATTCCTCTATCCATTCTCCTCCAAACCGATTCAGAGAGAGTAAATCAGTCCACAGAAACCATGAAACCCTATGCCATGATGGCAAGACTGCTCCTGGTACCTAAAGAAGAAAGTCCATGTTCACTTTGGGAACTGCTAACTTTCCTGCTTTTTTTTTTTTTGCTTTTTTTTTTTTTCCACTGTGATTTACACTCAGCAAATGCAGCTGAAGTTAACACCATCGTACCAGGACTTGTATCACGAGCAAAACCCCAGCAGCATCTCATGACCTAGGTAGCTCTGCACACAGACTTTGCTAGAGCTACGAAAAGCCTGCACGGCTCTGTACTCAGCTCAGGTGTGGCTGTACAGTAACAGGCACACAAAAAGTCTCCAGAGCATAATTTTCCTAGGAAAAGTGTAGGAAAGGTCTTCATGCCGGGATGTACAATTAGAGTACCTGCAGATGCCAAACTGGTGTTTTCTATAAATGTGGAGGCTAGATCCCTTCACATGGGGCAGTGACCATGTTCATCAGCTGTGTGAAGGCAAAGCTATAGACTGATGATTTGAGGTTTTCCCTTGTGTTAAGTACTAGACAAGGAAGAAAAAATATTTTCAAACTTCACAAAAATTTCATGTTGGATCCTGGAATAGTTTGCCTTAAAATAGATATTAAAGACCAATATCTTTGTTAAGAAAAAAAAATATAAATGCAAAAAATTGAGAGAAACTTTTTCCAAAACTTCCATCTGGCTGATTCTATCATTCTCCCTTCCTTTCTGACCTTTCTCATACTATGCTAAATGAACCTTCCCGTTTCTTGGTCTGAAAACATCTTCCCACATGTGTCACTTTTTTTTTTTTTAAACTCCAAAATAAAAATGAAGAGCTATAGCACTCACTAAAACTTCAGTGTAACTCCTCTTCTCAACTGATTTCAAAGGAAAATATTCTGCACAGATCTTAAATGAACTGTCAACAAAATACGCTCTGGGCGGCCAGAATTCAGAAAAGTCACCCAGCATGCTTACTGGGGAGTAGAAAAACAAATCAGGGAGCCGTTCCCCCAAAACGAGGGGAGACAAACCTTGTCTCACTGGAGCGGCTCTGAACGCTGAAGGTTTGTCTCCGTGCCTGGCTGAGGAATCCAACCCCTCACCTCGCTAGCTTCACCCTCGGAAAGGTTATCTTGCCATCAGAAATGTTGCGTTGCGTGACTTGGATCCATTGTTTATAGAATCGTCTAACTGACTTCATATGTATCTGGTCCAGGGAAACTGATGTTATTAAAACACAACACTGAGGCATTGAGCTCTGATAGCGGTTCAACATGAACAAATAAAGCGAGAGTTTTCCCCAAAGTAAAGCAAAGCAAGGATCCCGGCCTTCGTGTGAACTGCAGGGATGAAAGGAGGATGTGATACCATCATCTGAACATTGACCTTTTCACTGTTGTTTCTTTTTCCAGCTCCGAGCCCCAGTCCTGGGTCTCTCCCACTCTCTTTTATCCCCTCAATCCAACTCCAGCGAGCCCCTGGAGCAGGTAAGCTATGAGCTGAAAAGGTTTTTCTCATGTTTTGACTCTATTTATTGCTTTTGCAGCCCGGTCAGAGGAGTGTCTGGATTGTTAGTTGCGACCTTTAACCCCCCCCATCAAGTCTGCTGGTAGAAAGTTCAACAGTGATGGTTGAAATGGGCACAGAAACTGAAAAGTAAAAGCACTGCTTGCCTGTATGCGTGAAGTGTTGATGTCTCATCAAAAACTGTCTGATTGTTGGGTTTTTTTCCATACACTTTGCTCAATACAAACATCAGAATTTCTGGAATAAAATCTCTGTTATGCCTGATCAACATGGAATAATCTCAGTGAAGTCTCTGATAGTCTTACCTTGCAAATATCAGAGAAAACCCACAGCAAATCCTCAAATGCTCTTATTCTGGAGAAATACTGCCCATGGATCTGTAATGGAAAAAGGAGAATAGTTGACGTTCCACAGAGAGGTGCCACAACTGTTGAGTGAGAGCTTTAGGATGACTGAAGAATTTGGTTTGATAAGAATAATTAACTGACATATATCTAGGAGCTTTCATCCAGAGATCACAGAGCTCTTAGAAATGGAGGGCAAGGGAAATGCTTTGGGTATTTCAGAGATCAGTGGAAAGCAGCCAGTTTCAGGGTGTAATTTTTTTTTCTAACAGTGCACAGCAGGAGTAAATAATAGCCTATGCTTTGCCTGCACAGCAGAAGAAATTTCTACAGCAGCAATAAGCATCAGCCCAGATGAAATCTGGCTATGTATTTAGGAGTGCTAATGCTCTCGTTCCCACGAAAAAAGTCCACCATATGTGCAATGAGCACAGGTTTTGCCTGTGAGTCAATATAATATTGTCACGAGATTGTCTGTAGAGGAGGTTAGCAAGAAGTCTGGGGCTACCGAAGGGAATGGCAGCACCGTGCTTGCTCTGCAGCAATTGGACTTTGGTACTCAGGACTGATTTCTGTCCCCATACCGCTTTAAAACAAACCAAGCACAAACCCAGTCAAGACTGGAGATTAAATGGAAAATTTCCATGTCAGAGTTGCCTGGACTGAAGAATGGAGGGAGGAAGAGCCATCCTTCTGCATTCCCAGGTCCATGCCACAGACGGAGGGCATGGGGAGGGCAAAGATAACCCGCACTGTCTAGTGTAGTTCTGTGCCTAAGAGAGAAGAAGAGTTGGACAGGTGAAGACACTAATTTTCTTTTAGGAACAGAAGCTACTCTGAAAACTCAGCTTGCTTCTGTGCTCAAAACCAGATGGATTGTAATGGTAATAAATGAATTAAATCTTTATCATCTGGCAGCAAAGCCAAGAGGAGAAGGAAAACTCGGCTCAAAGGGTTAGAAAAGGACTCCATATTCCCCACAGAGGAAACAGATGTAAATCTGGCAAGCTGTCTTTGGAGATCCAAGAACTTTGTGTTGAAATGAGGTCTGGGTTATTCAGCCAAGTTTATTGTCAAGCGCAATGGTAATCCTCATTTTAATGTACAAAAGACTGCAGTCCTGAAGTGTCTGGAGGTCTTTCTGCACCATCAAGGGGTTATCAGAGCACACAGAGTGACTACTTCGCAAACTTGTTTGTGTTGTGGTATGACAACTTTTGTTTAAAAGTTCCTTGTTGTTGGCTGATGCACTTGCGAAAGACAGATGTCAGGATTTGTTACTGGTGGAGCTGCAAACGGCTTGATGCTCTTCCAACATTACTTGAGAAGCTTCACTGTCCTATAGAGAGAAAAACAAAACAAAACAAAACAAAAAGCCCATGATTTTAGTAAACGGAAAGGCAAACTGAAAAATGAGTAGGATGTGGAAAACCAGTAAGTCAAATCGGTATTTTTCTTGGACTCCCTGCACCAAGTCTGGCAACACCTTTATTAAGCAAGCTTCTTAGCTTCTTAAAATGTACTGCCATAATTACTTGTGCTCACAGAAATATGTAGCTTGGTCTCTAGCCTTCCCTCAAATATTTTGCTTTAGTGTTGCTTCACCTTTGTACTACACCAATAAGGTAGTTAGGGGGGTAATTCTTTCCTCCCTTGCAGAAGGGAATTAGGGATCCCGAAGGACGCTGAATTAGTTGACCAGATTAGCGGGACTGAGATACAGATTTCTTCAGGAGCTTACAAAATATCAGTCCCCACCATACCTGTCAATATTTATGACAATTTCTGTAGGTTTCCTTGTTCTTATATTACCACCTATAAATTGAGAGGATGCTGGGCAGGTGGACCTTTGGGCTGGCGGACCTTTGGGCTGGTGGACCTTTGGGCTGGAAAACCTTTGGGCTGGCAAACCTTTGGGCTGGCGGACCTTTGGGCTGGCCACTCTGCTATTCTTGTTGCAAGTGCTCGGAAATTGCTGCATGAGAGGTGCTGGTTATCCACTGCTGCAAGATGCCTTATTCAGACCTGAGGGGCTGTGGCAATTTCGAGACTGAAGACAGTTAATCCAGCTCTCATTCACTCCTTTACCCTGGCTGAGAAGCATCCCAGGAAGAGTATATATATATATACACACACATACAGATATATATACGCACACATAGCCAAGTACCTATGCTATATTCCAGTCATGAACACCCTGCCTATCCTACACGTGGAAACAAAAGCATCGTTTAAGTCCTGACCCGTGGAAAACAATGGTTCTGTAAAAGCTATTGAAAAGGTGGCGCTGGGAATGCTCCAGAGATAAGGATTGCTTCCAACAAAGTTTCCCGGCCCTCTGGGGAAGGGAGGCTGGCCACCAGCTATGGACAGGCTGTCCTGAGGTGAAGAAGTTCTCTAACATCTCTGGATGCCCACGATCCATAGGAAAATCAAACACAGATCTGGTTGATGAAAAGGTTTTGCTTGGATCTTCACCTTGGTTTTGTATCAGTTAACTGTGGAAGAACCCTTAACTTTTCCTGCTGGAGATGCTGAAAGAGGATAGGATGACCATCATTTCTCCTCAAAGATCTTGTCTTCAGACCAGAAGGGTCTTTGAAATTAGCCCTTTTCTGCGACAGAAACTGTTCTGACAAAATTGGGGGTTTCCAAGGTGGGGGTATGTGTGCGAGTTTCATCAGAAAATTCCCCCTGGACACTTCCCCAGGAAGGCAGCTGTTAGCTAAAACTGCCCATAGGGCACTCTGCCCCAAAATGGTCCTTGTTTGTCTTCACAAGAGCATACCACCTCCCCTGAGCTGAATCTGGCTATCACTCAAAACCCAACACATCTCAAACACTATTTCCCTTTGGCTCCGTTGCTCCTGTCATGGTCCTGGGGGCAAGCAGGGCAGGAGGGTGTAGGAAGGCTGAGGAAGATACAGGAGGAGGAAGAAAGAACTGCTGCTGCTCTTCCTTTAGCTCGTGGGGCAAAAGGTCCTCTCCTGGCACCAGCTCCTGTGCTGCATGCTGGGCAGTGATGGGGACTCCCAGCAGCAGACAGATATCTGCTCCCCTCAGTGTTATGCCCAGAGCTCTCCAGGGACTCTACGTATTAAATCCCTTCTCCAGGCTATTCCATCTGGGCAAAACAGTGGGTGGTGAAGCAAAACTAACATTTACAATGTTTAAGTTGTATAACAGACCTTTTAGTGTAAACCAGGGCTCTCCTCCTCACTTCTCCTTACCCTGCACATCATTTTGAAATTGCTTTTGTCAGTCAAACATTGTTTTTTTTAATATTCATGCTTTCCCCTCTTTGACCTGGTTATCTTGGCACTTGAGGCACAATTGCTTGCCAAGGCAGTTAAGTTTAATCCATGGATCAATGCACCATTCCCATGTGTCAAGCTTCGGAGAAAAAAAGAAGAGGTCTGAGAGAAATTTACTGAATATGTATTTTAAAATATATATGTTTGAAAAATGCTATTTCATTGAGCAAAATCATCTCTAGGAAGAGTTTGTGAGAAGAAAAGCAGTTTTTACCAACAGGTTTTTTGGCAACAGGTGAAGATGCTACCAAAGTATCTGGGTATCTGCTGCTGTAGTGATGTGGTGATCCCTTCCACAAGGAGAGCCTCACGGAGATGTTGGTCCAGCAGATAACCCTGCATCAGTGCTGCCATCCATTCCAGCACTCATGGAACTTGACCTGACTTATATCCCAGAAGTTGCCTTGTCCCCATCCTGCACCTCCTGTTTTGCTGGTCACCAGGAGAGCCTGAGGCAGGAGGTCAGTCACTCCAGTGGGGAACTGCAGAGGACACCAGCATCTGAGGCTCTCGCTCTTTTCCAAAATAATTGTTCTTCTGTGAATCAGATCAGTATACTGGATAAAGTGTGTATTTCTGCTTAGGTCAGGAGTGAGTCCATGTAATTGGTACTTGAGGAAAGACAAGGAGCAGGCTAGAGAGAAAAACTATCCTGGTTTTCTAGGTTTAAAGGCATGGGCAATGAAAAGAGTACAGCTTGGATTAGAAACTACAAGTTCTTCACATGCACTTGTATATATGAACATATGTTTAGGTGTGCACATAAAAGGGGTGCTGGGAGGAGGTGCATGGGTGTAAATATAAGAAATAGGAAGGGAAGAGGGAGACAGAGTGTATGTTTCATGTGCATGCATTTGAACATGTGCACATTCATGCATGTTCACGCCAGAGAGAGCAAGTTAAAAAAGAAAATACAGAAGTCAAGTTTATAAAGGGAAAAAAAATATCACACTTTCGGGGAAATGAATGTGTTTGTATGAGTGAAACATTAAATGCCACAGTCAGGCAGTCCATTGAGAAGGGAGTGGTCATCAAGCAAGAGTCTTAGAAAAGAAACACAACAGAAAAGTAATGTGTAAATGGAAAATAAATAAATTGAACATAAGGCATTCCTGCTTCCAGACTTGTGTTAATAAAGCAGCTATTAGGTGGAGACACTGTGGTGATGCTTGGGTTGACGTGGTTGTTGGGTTTTTTTTGTTTCTTGCAAGACCTTAACCAGTGTTACTTGAAATGATTATGTGGGTTTTAAAATAGTAAGAAGCAGTAAATTTTAATGGCACGTCTGAATGCTGTTCAATTTAATTTCTATATGGAGTGATATTAAACTTCTAGTAAATAACCTGTATCTAAACCAGTCTCCCTCTCTCCGTTTTACACACACACACACCAGCTCCAACAAATATCTTTGATGTTTTTGCCACAGGCTGGGGAAGAGATGGCAGAAGGAAGGGCTGAGGTGGGGTATGGATCAGACAAGGACATTCTACAGGCAAGAAGTACATTTCCTCATTTTTCCCTTCCCTGTCTTTATTCTTTTTTTTCTACAGGAAGATATAATTTAGGCACTATTGAAGGAAAATCACACCTCTGACACGGGCCAGCACAAATCTCATTTTATGCTAATCCCTGCTTACGTTTTAGCAATTAAAAGTCAAGATAAGTGGTGCCTGAGTTACTGTTAACTTGGGGTGCAAGATCCAGACAGTACACACTGGGACATAAACAAACAAGGGATTCCAGTTCAGGCAGGCACGCAAGCTGAGAGGTTTCCCTTCCCTGTCAGGCCCAGGCATACCTAGATGACCTTCCTTTAATAAATGACACAGAGACCATGCGGACAAAGGCACAAAAGGCGTCATCATGATACAGTCCACTGTGATATCTTTCATATCTCTGTCCCAGCTCCAGCCTCTGACTGACTCCTCGAGGATAATCCTCCCTTGAAGCCCCTTCCTTGTGATACTTTTTTTTTTTTATTATTTTTAAATGCTGGCAACACATCTTGCTCCCTGTGTGCCCCAACCAGCCACTGGATAAGAGGAGCCTGTCTCTTGCTGACACGGGCTGTGGAAGGAGTAGCACACCCATGCCTACCCCTGCCCCAGGCTTTCCTCCTCCTGCTTCACGTCTACCCCTTGTTTTGGTCTCCACCATCCCAGTCAGGCCTGTCTGCGGTGTTTTCTGATGGGAAGCTCCTTGGAGCAGGGCAATTCAGCTCTGTGCTAGGCGCTGTGCCGTGCCATGTGCTGTTTTGCAGCCCTGAAAATTATTATTCTTTACCAACAGTGGCAGCCTGTCCTCAAGAGAACTGGATGTGGATTAAAACCATCTACTTCTTTAAACACAGCAAAAAGAGCTTGGAGAGAGACTTACCCCTCCAGACATTGTAATCAATCAACACAGGCTAGAAAACCATAGGAAGCAAGAGGGGAAAAAGGAACTGGAGCAGAAATTCAGAGGGCAGAAGCAAGGATGCTGCCTGCTTGGCCGGCTTGAGTGGGTGGCTATTTGAAAGCCGAAGGCTGCAAGTGGGAAATCCTAGATAAACACGAGGGTGTATTTCTACCTTCCTCCACGCCGGCTGACACAGGTGCTCACCAGACACGGGTTACCTGGGTGGCCTGAGCGCAGGGCTGCGCTGCTGTGGGGGAGGCAGACCGCCACGGGGAGCTTTGCCAGGACCCTACGCCTCGTGCGCCATCTGCAAGGTGTATATTTGCAATGTGCTGCCAGCCCTTCAGGTGCAAACTGCAAGAGCTCATTTGGACCTCGATAGCTCACTTGGGGAAACAATTCACCTTTTTTTTCTTTTTTCTTTCCCTCCTTATCCTAACAGTGATACTATTCCCCCACGCCCACAGCCTGGTTCCTCACCTGGCTTTTCCACATCTGTAAGGCTGTTGTTATTAATGCCGTAAATCATGGTGAGTAATAAACAGCAGAGAAGCTCTGAGAAGTGGGAGGCCAATTTCTCCACCAGCGTGGAAGCCCCAGAGTTTCGGGTCCTTCTCCTGCCCCTGTGGCAGTCGCCTCTGGTTCCAGCTGCGCAGGCGCTTTGCATGTGCAGCAGCATCCTCCAGCTCCCGCACTTCCCCGCCAAGCCCGTCTGTCACTGGGGAATGAAGCTGTCACTGCAGGAAAAGCCTTCCACTGTTCTTGTTGGCACCCTGGGGGTGCTCCATGCTTACCAGCCTCCCATCACACTACGGTAGGATGGGCCTTTTTTTAGCTCTGCGTGTGTTCAGCACAGAGAAAAATGTTTCCACTTACTTCTCCCCCTCCCCTCTTTGGAATATGAGGCACACACTTGTCATGCTTAAAGGAGTGGATTTATGGTTGACTCTGTCTCTTATCTCCCCACAGAGCTCACTGGAGCTGCTCTCCAGATGGGACAGTATTACAAGCTCCATCATATAAAGCCCAGTTCAGCCTACAGCCCAGATGTTCTTTGTTCCCAGAAATATTCCTTCCCAACGGTAAGTAAAAGGGAAGCTGGTGCTGGTATGCAGCCTCTGCTCCTTCTGTTTGCATCACTTGCTTATGGGTTACACACCCCAGCCCCAGCCAGCTCTGTCACCTCTCCAAAAGCCACCAATCGTGCCTGATGCTGGGACTCTGCGCCTTGGGCAGTGCAATGCTGGGGTGTGCGGGAGAGACAGAGGAAAGGATCCAGCGAGTCCTGCATGGGATGAGCCACCTTTGCGGACTACGCCTAACGTGAAGAGTGACTTCCCCTTTCAAGCTGCAGATAGAAGTTTCTTTTGACCCAAGGCCAAACTGAGGGTGCAAAACAAAACTCACTTTACCCCGTTTCCCGAGAAGGAAATGTAGGATCGTGCCAACGGGAGGTTCTAGGGAGGAAAACCACAGCTCTCCAACAAGCCCACTGACGGCAGGAGTGTGAAAGCAGCCCTGCTGGCAGCACAGCAACAGCCACCCATGTGTTTGCCACAGCATCCCCCAGATGTGCTCTGCACAAGGTTGGGGGATGTATAGTGACAAAAACATCCGCACCCTCTCTGAGGGAAGCCTCCTGCTCATGGAAACCGTTTTCCCCACTGATGACGCTCTGGCTGGACATGGGGACCTCGCTGCAGGGGACGTGGAGCGGTGGTGCTGCTGCCTGGGTGGGCAGGTGGGCTGCCAGGAGCCTTCAGGATGGCTCTGTCACCTGCACCGTCCCTGCTCGGGCATGGCCTGACAGCTGTCCCTGCACGGCTGCCTGCGTCCCCAGGGAGCTTGCCTTGCCTCGTCCTTGCCCAGGGCGGGCAGGCACATCCTGCAGCAGCGGGGTCGGCCCCCTGATAAAGGCTTCGTATTTACGCAGCTTTCCCGGTGCCCTGAACTTTGCCTGTGTCTCTGGCAAAAGGGCAGCTACCCTAGGTCAGAGCACTGCCTGGAGCCAGCGCAGGGAATCGGCTTTCAATTTCAGCAGCGACTTTCCTTCCCTTTTTTCTCTTATCCCTCCAGCCATCACAGAATAATTCCCATCCCTATTAGCTTACCCCCCTCCCCCTTCCTTTCCCTTCCCCTTTGAAATCCTTCGGTCTGTCCCCGGGACGGGGCAGGGGGAGGCAGGGGAGGGGGGGGAGGCAGCAAGAGAATTCCTCCAGATATTACACAAAAGCCTCATGTATCCCAAGTGTCAACCCCAGAGGGCGGCTGAGTAATTTAATTAAGGCGAAGGGGCTTTTGTTTTACTTGCCTTCTTTTTTTTTTTTTTTCTTTTATTTTCTCAAGTTTAAGACAAGAAAGAAAAAAAAGGAGGAGAGAAATGTTAGCCCGCAGAGGAGGCGCAGCGATGCGAGATTTCCCGTCTCTGCTCAGTCTCTTGCTGGGGAAAGACCATGGGCCTGTCACCCAGAGCACGCAGGGGTCCCCAGCCTTGGACGGCTCCCCTCCCACGGCAGTGATTTAAGGGACTGGCATATTCCAAGAATTAGCGTGTATTCTTATGCAGACAAACACATTCACACTGTTCCCTCCGTCTACCCCACCCCGCTCTGTGTCCTCCCCAGTGTCCGTCCCTTTGTGCCCGTGTCTCACCCTCTCCCGCTGTCCCTTCCTGCCTCTTCCTTCTCCTATTCCCATCGCCGGTCCCCTCTCCCCCTCCTCTCCTGCTGTCTCTTTTCCTGCGCTCCCACTTCCTTCCCGCTCTCCTCTCAGCCTCCCCCTTCCTTCCCGCCACCCTGCTCTTGATGAGAGGGGAGCTTAATTTTGTTGCCAATAAATAACGTCTTCATTCCTCAGCCTGATGTTTATTAATCGCAGATTTATCGCGTGTCTGATGGAGAGCACTCGTGGCAGGGTATGGCAGAAAGCAGCGCCTCCATTCGAGCATCACAACGGGCAAAGCATCAGCCCACTCGTGTGCCTTTGGTGGCAGATCTCTTCTCTTTGTTTCTCATCTGGGGACAGAAGTAATGGCAGCACCGAGGGGACTGGAGGCTGTGCCAGGTTCAGCTTCTTCCCGTCACAGTGCAACACCGGGACGTGGGACGCCATGCCAGCCTCATGCGGCGGTGGAGACTGGCAGCAAGACCCGTCCGGTGTTCTGGGCCCCTGGGGCCATTTCTAGCTCTGGGTCCCCAGATTTGGAACCATAGTATCATAGAATCATTAAGGTCAGAAAAGACCTCAAGGACCATCAAGTCCAACCGTCAACCCAACACCCAACCCACTAACCCATGTCCCCAAGCACCACATCTACACGTTTCTTGAACACCCAAGTCCACAGGGCACTGGAGGGTGGGGAGGGAGGCTCACAGGGGAATGAAGCCCTGAGGAAGCCAAAATTACCCCTGGCACCTTTTTAACATTCACCTCCTGGGCCCAGGAAAACCTCCAGCAGCCCAAGTGCCTGCCCTGTTTCTCTCATCGGGGTGCCTTGAGGGGAAGGCTGAAGGCCTCACAGGGATGTGATCCTGCCGGAGGAGAAGGGCTCTCCCCTCTGGAGCCACGGGGTCCTCCACAAGGCTCTTTTTTCTGACCTGGACTGAGCTGAACAGGCTGGTTTATTCATGGGAACCCGCTGTGCTGACCGCCAGGTCTAACGCTCTTTCCCGTGCACCTCAGCCCAGGCACAGGGGTCAGCCCATGGCTCTGGGGAGACAAGTCCTGTGCCACCAGGGCCAGCTGCAGACTCCTCACCGCTGCTCCTCACCACCCTGTGAGGGGACGCTTCCCCCCACCTAGGTGGCAAAGAAATCTTCAGCAGCATCCCAGTGCGAGCAGAGGCACCCATCGCTCGCCCGCAGAGCCACAGCTCCTCTGTGACAGCAAAAGCCCTGGGGTTGGGTTTGGGCCACCACGCATCCTTCTCCTCCACTCCCAAGCTCTCATGGCTCCTTGTTTCCCTGCTGCAGGTATGAGGCTGCTTAAACCCCTCCCTGCCCTTGCTCCGGACCCCCAGCCCCGCTTTCCCTCTCCTGCCATCCCAACGCTTGCAGCTCAACCTCCACCATCCTCAAAGCTTGGGATGGGGTGGGAAGGGTGGTGTTTATTTGTTTTTCAGTTCATAATCTCTCTGAACTGTTCACCCTCCTGCCCAACCCCGCATCCCCGCTCCCCTTCCCGAGGAGCCGTGCGTGCACACTCCGGGAGGGGCTCCCCTCAGGCCCCCCGCCCGCAGAGGTTAACACAACACGGCGGGGCTGCGCTTAATCCCCCCTCGTGCCGCAGCTCCCCCGACTCAGCCGTTCCTCTCCCGGCCTCGGCGAGCTCTGTGTCTGCAGCAGCCTTCCCTTATTGAAGGGGACGTATGGGCCAATTTAGCTGTTATACAATAGCTCTGGACGGCCAGGCAATGGAACCAAGGGCACTTGCTGAAATTAATAGAGTCTGGAACTGATTTAACACCAAAAAAAAAAAAAAGGCTAATTCAAGCTTTAATATCTCTCTGGTATCTCCTCAGACTGAACAGGACAGGTTTTTTTTCAGTGCCCATGAAGCTGTATATGCATCAGTAAAATCCCTCATTCCTAAACAGAAAGCTGTGACTCTGAAATGACAAAATTGTATATTTTTCCTTGTGTTTAGCCCATCCGTACTAGAAAAGTCCCTTGCTTTCAGAAAAAAAAAGCGTGTTCAGCACAGGAGGCCCTTTTCCACGAATAAGGACCTTATGAATACAAGCAGAAGGCCCAGGAATAAGGAGCAGGACAGAAGAAGTTTGGTTCTGGGGAAGCCAAGGCTGAAGAGCCCGAGAGCACATTTGCAGCCGCTGAAACGTGCAGCCCAAAGAGATTGGGGCTGTCACACTCCCTGGGAAGGACGGAGCCAGATATAACAAGACTCAGCTGCAGAGGAGGAGAAAGCCACTGGCCTGGAAAAGGAGTGAAGGGCTGCAGGGAGCCACTGGCACGATGGGGAAGGCTGGAGTGGCATCAATGTGCATCTCTCTGAAGCCATTTGCCCCCCTGCCCCTGAATACGGGCTGTAGACATTGTGCTCCTTAAATCTATTAATGAGTTCTTCATATGGATCTTGACATAATTTGGAAATACAGACAAGAGAGGATCTGGAATTTTCTTGAGTGGCTGATTTCTTATAAAAGAAACCAGGGCAGGGACATGTTTCTTACAGTACATGATGTTCATATAAAATGTGTTCTTGGCTCCTCTCACACGTCGTTTATGAAGCAGGAGGCAGAGAAACAACACATAAAACTGTCCACACAAACTGGCGGCACTGGAGGCCTTATGTCCTACCAGTCTGGCTCTTGCCACTCCGGCGCTGCGTGTCTGTAACCCTTGCTGGTCACTGCTACCCCTCTTCCACAGTGCCATCGATGGGCTTCAAGAAAAAAAAAAACAACAACCCACTTAACTTTTGTATGGAGTATAAATAGGATCAGTATTCGTGCTGGGTTGTTTCTTTAATTAATGAAGCTGGTCACAAAGACTAGAACTGGTTTGCAGGTAATTTTGCAAATCAAAGCGCTGATTTTCTCTGTTATGATTCACGTTGTATTGCTCGCTTGTTGGGAAAGTTCAGCTTACAATGAGATACACAAAGAAACACGCAAGTCTGCAGCATTTCACAGATTTTAACGGCACACACGGAACACTGAAAAATTAGTACCAGAAGTCGCTTCAGTTTTTGGCTTGTGATTACCCTCTTGCTACAAAGGGAAGCTCTCCAGCCAGGGAGCAGCAGCTCTGCCCCCGGTCTTCATTTGTCTCTCAGTGCAGAGGATGACGGTACACATTGCGTTTCCTATAGATAGAAAACTATTCCTCACTATTTGGAGAGACTGATACCCTGCTGAGCAGCTCTTACTGCATCAGTCAGTGAACATGACATCATCCAAGACGGGGCAAAATGTTAATTATCGCAATTTCACGTATTGCAAATGTTTAAAGAGCTTCTGGTGGGAAGTGTGAGAAGATCTGGAGGCTATTGAGGGATTCATTGTTATGGAAGGTTTTGGCAGGGCTGTAAATTGACAGCATTAAAAAAAGAAAAGCTTTTTAAATAAAGGAAATAAATCAAACCAAGAATTACATTATTCAAGTATGTGACCCAAGTAAGAGAATGACGGGAGGGAAGTTTGTCTTCAGCAACCCATGATTCCGTTAGACAAGCCTGCCTGGGGAAGCAGTTCATTAGGAGAATAAAAATTACCCACCTTCCACTGCCTGCTCCCTTCGCCATACCTCTCTTGTCCTCAACCCACTTTGCCTTTTTAAAGGGGAGAAGTAACACTGGGCTTTTGCTGCCCCCAAGCCTCAGCCAAACCCCAGGGAAGAGCAGCGGGACGTAGCTGTCCCGTGTTTCTTTTTCATCTTGGCGGCTTGGTCCCTCTGACACAATGCAGAAGAGAGAGCACATCCTTTCTGGGTTCTGTCTCTATCTTGGCACTGCAGCCAGTAGGCACGTGCCCAAAAGGCGTGCATCCGACTTTCTGTGAAGTGGAGCCATCGGAAATACGTCAAGCCAAATAAAGTTACACTCTTTGATTTGCTGCCTCTATTCAAATTGTTCCGTGATCTGCGCCTGCGATGCTGGAGTCAGCCAGTCGTTTATCTCGGACCGTTCCCACTAATCACAAGGGGATGTCTGGTGGGCTGTGGGGCAGATGGGGGGCCAGGAGGGAGGCAGCTCAGCTTGCTGGAGAGCAGGATGGAAACACTCAGCTCCCCAGTCTTACCGCTGCTGGTGCCACTGCTACACCACAGCCCTCAGACTGGGCGGGAGGATTAGGAGACTGGGGAGAAGGGTTTGGGGAGAGCGGTGTCTGTAGGAAAGCAGAGAGCTGGCAGTCAAAGCTAGATTATGCACTGCAAAATGTCATCCCAGCTCTTCTCCCTCCCTCCTTCCACACGTCCAGAGCACTTCGCAAGGGACTGGGACCAAGCCAAAGGAGCCAAATTGGAAAGAAAACAGGGCATCTGGCACCTTCTGCCTCTGCTGAGGACTCCCTTGGCTCTTGCCTCTGCAGAAGAGCTGTCACACCTGCAGGAGCCAAGCATGACACCGGACTGCAGTCAAGAGTCTTAAGTGTCTAATTTTACAAGGCATTGTTTTTTCCTGCAAAGCCTCCGCCAGCTGCCCCACTCCAGTTCCTTCACTCGGTGTCTCTGATCTGGAGGACAGGTTCTGCTTCTGCGGACAGTGAGTTTGGGAGGGTTCCTATACTCTAGGTCTCAAAGAGCTTCCCAAATTTCAGAAGTTCAGCAAAGTCCCTTTAGAGGCCAGTTTTTCAAACAACTGACGTCTGTAAAGCCACTGGACAACAGTTAAAAAAACCCTAACAAAACACAACCTAAAAAAGAGAGAAGGGGAAATGACAATGGATTTTAAAAAATCCTTTCAAATCAGTGAAATGGAAAGGAAACAGGAACTTTACCAAAGTGCCTTGACTACAGTGGTATTTTCATTCTGGTTTGCACACAAGCCTGCTATGGATATACCAGATCAGAAGTCATATATTTCTCTCATTTTATAGTCCTGAATGAATCTAATATTAGAATTGAGCTTTTTTTTTTTTTTTTCCCCAAGTGTAAATTTGCTTTAGGAGAATGAATGGGCTGACAAATATGAGTCAAGTTTTGAGTATACACTCCAGTTTAAGTGCTGGAAGCTAAAATACTGACTTTTCATAAAAGAAATTATGAGTTTCCTCTTTGAAATACTTTAAAAATTTATTTTAATACTGAATTTTTGAAGTTTTTAAAAAAGAAGGGAAATAAATAGACTACATTTCAGTTTGTCTGAAGCAGAGAGACATTACCCAACTGCAGGCACCCACACCTGGAGATGACTTTTCTGAGGGTCACTCCTGGAAGATCAGAGGAAAGAGAGAAATTCCTCTGAGAGGGAGTCGGTACCTGAGTAGGACATGCGGTGAAGGTACAGGGTGCAGCTGTTTCACCAGCCACCCTCTATTAAAGGCCACATATATACTTTTTTTTTTTTTTTTTAGATTTTTGTCTAGTTTTGCTAAGACAGAAAACACAGAGAAGCAGGATCTTCTAAGAAAGAGCACAAAGATAGATTGGTGGGACAGCTAGTATGTGACCCACAGGGTGGATATCCATACGTAAGGTGGGATAGCGATCAAGAAGGGGTTTAGGGCAACAAAGTGGATTGTACATTGATGTAATTCTGAGACCGTCTTGGAAATAAGCTTCTCCATTTACATCCATGGGGCATGAGATTGCTACATGCTTAAGGAGGTGAATTTATATGGCAAGGAAATGAGCCCCTTGAACAGGACAGGTTGATGGGGCAGTACATTACAGGTATGGTTTAACTTTATCAAATCCAAAGTGACCCAATGCTGCAGGAGACCAAATCTGGTGGCAGGCACACCAAGATGCTGGGAAGGTGGTGGACAGCAAGAATCCAAAGGGGGTATCCCGTGAACCGCTCACGTCGCAGATGTTGGACGTGGCTGGGCTGCTGTCGGTCATTTCCATCCTGTCTCCCTTCCTGGACCTGAAGGACCCCTCACCGGCAAAGACCTGCTTAGCCCTGAGCTTCCGGGGAAAGTTCTGGCCCCATCCGCTGGCCGTTTTACCAAGGAGAGGAGTCACACAGACCAGGTTCCAGCATGTTCATCCTCCAAGCAACCAGTTCCCCCGGAGAAAAGCCCACCTCCGTGGCCCATGGAGGCAACTGCAGGTCCAGGCTAAGCTCTGGGGTCCCTGCAGAGGTTTCGCTCCAGCTGTGGGACCAGTCTTATCGCCGCTGTGTTTTTCCACCTCGTGTTTACCTTCTTGGGTTTCGTGTGTTTTCTTTGGGCTCCCTTTGGTAAACCTTTGGCTTCAGCATATTATTAGGGAAACAAGAGGCTGGTATTAAGTGATGATTACGCAATTTATTCTGACAGCGAAAAACGTGAAAAGGGGAAATTGACATTTGTGATTTTAGTTATGTGCTGACAACTATAATTAATCTTAATTCCAGCAAGAAGCAGATAAGTGAATGTGATGGAAAAGCTTGCATTTTCTTTGCTGCTGCCTAGGGACAGCTACTTAATCACGGCAACAAAATGGCACAAGCTAAGGAACTGAAGAGGGCAGAAACTTTAAACTAGTTTAAATACAAATAGAAAAGAAAGACATGAAAACGAGACTCGAAGACACAAAATTAGGATACATAAAAGGCACAAATTAACTCTATAGAAAAATACCACTGTACAAGGGGAAAATAGCAAGAGATGAGTTTATAAAAGAAAAAGAAAAATCTTGTCAAAAACCCAGCTAGGAGCAATTGTAAACAGAAACAGGAAAGGGCTGAGCTTAGATCTAGTATACCGAAAAAAGCAGAGTAACCATCTTTCACTTCACTGGTTAAAACCTTTTTATGAAAGCAAATGAAGATTGCTCTTTTTAATTTAACTTCTGAAGATGAAAAATTGTTTCTTGATATGCCATTATTTTGAAATTAAATTGACTGGTGATTTTGATCAACAAAATACAGTAGCCATTGGAAGTGAAGAAGCCGAAGTCAGTTTTAAACCACATGAAGTGAAAACTAGCACTTTTTTTTTATATGTCCTGGTGGGGGGAAAAAAAAAAATCTTGCAGCCCATTTCACTTCTGTTCGTTGTGTATCAAATTAAGAGGTGATACCCACCGCCTTCGGGCAGGAGGACAGACTAGATGACTTCTTAAGGTCCTCTTTCCCTCTGCTTTCTCCCGGCTGTACTCAAATGGAATAGGATACATAGTGTCCCCTTTCCCTCTTCCCACATTTTTTTTTTAAGGCTTATTTGAAGAATTTGCTGACTGCAGGGAAAGCGCTCGCTTCACAAATATGGCGTTGACTGGGGGCTCTAGTCCTGCCATAATCAAGATAAGAAAAGAAGGAAACCAACTGCTGAGGAACATTTGAGTGGTGTTAGCATCACCCTGCGATCACGCACAAGACCATGGGATCTTCCATCGATGCAGCTCTACCTATAGTTTTGGGTACCTCCTAGGGTCTCCTAAGGGAATGAGGTAGCTTCTCCCACCAACTGAATGCAATTCTTTTTGTGTTATTTTTTTTTTTTCAGAGAAAATATATTTTTTAGCCAAACTCAGTTCTTTGAGCCAACTCACTTTCAGAAACGTTCAGACAAGTATTCATATGGAGTATCTTGATGAAAGTTTCTCTTAAACTCAGCATTTTTCTTTCCTTTCTGCTGCCAAACATGATTCCTCGTCCCAAAATATTTTCAGTTGATAAATTCTATATCCAAACTGAGGTTTACAAAAACCTCCATTTACAGTCAGTCTGAAAATCCTAACCGCAGAAAGTTGCAAGTCAAATGCAGTAATTTTTTTTTTAATGCTAAATAAATATGTAACTAGTATTTGGTTATATTTAGGATAATCAAGTCTGATGCTCCATGGCATAAAGCCAACCATGTGAGGGTCAGGAAGAAACTTCCCCTGCAGATAATTTCTGTACATTACTGCACAATTAGACAGGTGCTTCGTGTGATTTTTAAGCTTCCTTTGGAAGGAAAAGGTAGGTAGTGGTTGTTGCTGAATCTGGTAACACCGGTGATCTAATTTGGCATTTCATTCATTCCTTCTCTCCTGCAACTGTCTGCTAAGAAAGGCCAGTGAAAGAACTGCTGTTTGTTTTTTTTTGGGGAGTTTCTCTCTGTAAGGCAAAAGACATAAAAAGGATGTGAATAAGAAACAGAATCCCCCCCATCTCGCATCCATCCACTGTGCCATGTGTGTCACCGTTAATGAAAATGAAGGCCATGTGTTAGACCATTCCAAGAGATGGGTATGGCCATCCCAGAGCAGCAAAATAGACTCTGCAGCTGTTCTTAAAGAAGACTAATTTTAAAAAGGTCACCTATTGCATCCTGCAAGACAACCTGGTGATAAATAAGTGTTTTGATAAAAAACTCTGGTCTCTGTGACACGGCTGGAAGTGAGGCTACCAGTGCCACCAAGCACCTCCTTGCACAGATCAGCAAGTATATTTTTGCAGGGTTGGAGCTGACAGCTCAGAGATAGCAGTACCCCATCTAAGCCATGGCAAAAAAGCCTTTCATGTCACTCACTTCTACCTCCAATACAAGACAAATCTTCACCAGAAAGGAGTTTAAAATTGCAACAGAGATAATTGCATAGCAACACCGACATTCAAACAGTGAGATGCTTTAATAACAGGTACCAGAATAACAGCTTGATTGAGAAATCTGATGTTTTGAGACAGAGTCAGTCCGAGGTACAATGTGATGTGTTAGATCATAGTTAATCAGGTTCATTAGTTCATTTAGGACTACTAGCTCCGCACTTTCTGACTAATTACATGCCCAGAAGAAGACATGTCACCCTACAGTCAGTTGACCGCTATAGAGCCTCAGCAACCCCTTGAAGGAGACTGTATGGTGAGGGAAGTCCTTGCTGTGTCTCAGCAAATAGCTACAGGATGGATCATGTTGCCCAACCCTTTAGGAATGATGGGCTGTCAGACAATTTGCCTTTTTCCCAGTGGGAACCACTGAGCAGACAAAGAGAAACCATGTCACGGATTTTGCAAATAGGTGTGAATCCATTGACATGAATTGATTTTAAGCAGCCTTATGCCGTGGCTGAACTTGGCTTAAAGGGAAGGGTTGCAGTAGGTATGAAGGAAAGTTACTGACAAGAACATTTTCCATGTGAATCAAAGCCTGTTTTGTTTTTAGATCTGTCAAGACTGACAGCCTCCCTTTCTTCTGCAACAACCTTACGTACGAGTGGCATTAGAAGGCAGCATTCAAGCCTACTGGAGCAGCTTATGATTCCACCAGTGGATCCAGGAGAAAAATTAAAAACTCCACAGCCTGAGTTAGAGCTCGACAGGTAACTGAAAACAGAACCATTTCTCACTGCAGCACAACCTTCAAAAACTCTTTGTATTGCCAAGAACAAAAAAGGAAAATTCACCCAACCGCATGACTTTGGAGCAATTTCTCAGCTGTACAAAGAATGTGCTGGGTGTGTTATCTATAAGGGCATTTCTTAGCCTTGTAAGCCACAAACAGGTCTGAAGGTGAGAATGTCACATTTTTTTCTGGGTTTTGTCATGTACCAACCATCAGGCCTTGAGATGGTCTGATACAGTATCGGTAAGATAGAGGCAATGATGCTGATACACTTGATAAGGGACAGAGCAGTTAAAATACTGAAATTCGTAACAGTGTGATCAAGGAGCTCTGTGCAGAGTCTTCAAGTCAGGATGGCAATCACTACCGCACCGTCACCATTCTCCAAAAAAAAAAAAAAAAAAAAAAAAAAAAAAGCAGTAACTTTAATGCTGTAAAAACTGGCTGGGATTCCCTGGCAACTACTTCTGCTCAGGATATGCAAAACTTGCAATGTTTGGCAGTGCTGCCTTGCAAAGGTTTCAGTGTTCTTTGACAATGGGAGAACTCATCTGGTCCAGTACATTTCTTGATCTCAGAAAACGTTTCTTTCTCAGCCCAAGTTTTGTTTCAGAAGAAGTTTCTTTAGGGGAAGGCTGGCTGTCAGCCCTGGGCACGGTGTATCCTCACTGATGAACAGACATTTGTGTCTACAGTTTCAGCAGGCCTTGGAGAAAACACTCCCGACTAAATGGGTTAAACGTTTCCATCAACATACACAGCACAGACGCACGCAGTTAAAAGACAGTCTGAGCTGATTCAGAGCCCGTGTCTATTTCCAAATAAATTCAATTTACCAGGACTGACTCCTAAATGGAGTCCAGTGTCAGTAAACCCTCTAATGGAAAACTTGCAGTCTTTGTATTTTCCGCACCGAGTAAGTACCAAACCAGATGGCACTGGCTCTGGGATGCAACCACCAAGACTCTTTTCCCTGCAGGGACAAATGTGCTGACACTACATAATGCTTACAGGTGTTATTCAATATTACAAACACTAATAACAGGCTTTCATCTACAGGAGCCTCTCGCTCAAAGGCCTCCAGGCTCCCGAACACAAATAAACTCCAAACATAATTTACATTAAACAGGCAATATGCCCAAATGAATCACATAGCAGGAACAAAGTCTGGGAGAAAACTCGTCACGCTGTGGTCACCCATCCACCGTGCTTAGCGGCAACATCAAGAGCAAGGGACATGCAGCAGCCTCGTCTCCTGTTCCTCTACTCGTGGGAGGAAGGGAGTTTGACTCTTCGCTATGTGGGCAATCCCTTAGAGAGCCTCTTGGCCTGTTACTCATTCCCTCTAAGAAATATGCCCGTCCCAAGGATTTTTCAGGTTTGGGTGTGATCCTAGCCCTGTAAGATGTTGGGGAAGGAGACTCTGCAAAGGAGACTTGGTGATCCCTGCGCCTTGGTCTTTGGGTTTCCCTCTGGAGGTGAGAGCTGGCTGGCACCTTTCAAGCAGAATTCACCCTCCTCCCAGTCCAACCAGTTTCCTCCCTCCTTGCAGAGATCTGTGGTGAGCCTGTAACTACAGGCACTGATGCTGCCCATTGTGAGCAGCAGCTGACATTTGTCACTGTGGGGCTACGCAGGAACCCTTCTTATCCACAGACCCAACTACGGGTCCTTACTGGTGGCAGACAAGACATCAGCACACAGCCCGGGAAAGACAAGGACTTAATGGTGAGTAAAGGCTGTCAAATAAACTCGTTAAATCACCCCACAGAGGAGTAGGTTAGCTCTCAGTACTCATCCAGGGCTAATGCCCATCTTGGAGAGGATACAAAGAGCTGGATCAGAACTACTAATGACCCCTGTCCAGATGGGTGAGTTTGCAAGTAGTCTGCTGGCATAAACCCAGAGATGTATAAAGCATCAAGTCTTCAGTCTTTACTGGAGGAAATGAATTACAAAGAAGATATTAAAGCAATGTGTCCGCACTCATTTCGCATCAGAAAGATGGAAGGAGTTCATTGCAATCCTCCCTCCCCCCTGTCATCAAGTGTCCTAACACTAGTGAAATCCCTTTCACATCAGGTCAGGCAGATCGCCTTTCAGCGGCTGCTTCCCGCAGCCCAACGGGGAGAGCGGGGCTGGACAGGCAGCAGCTGGGAGCCAGGGCAGGCAGCAGGTGCCAAACACTTGTGGAGGAGCCCCGGAGTTCACCGGGACCAGGACCAGGCAGGCAGTGGTGGGGAGAGGGCTTTTCTCAGCTTGTAGTCTGGATGGGGCTGGGGGAACGCTGCCTCGCATCAGCAAGCGGGACAGTTGGATGGGAGGGGTTGCTGGGGCATCCGGGGCAGAACGTGCTGCCAGTGGCAAGCCATGTGGGGCTGCAGGAGAATGAGCAGCTCTTGGCTGTGCAAGAGAGTATGAGTGTGCTGGGTTTGGCTGGGACTGAGTTAGTTTTCTTTCCAGTAGCTTGTATGAAGCTACGTTTTGGATTTGTGCTGATAACACAGTGATGTTTTTGGTATTGCTGAGTGGTGCTTACACGGAGCCAAGATGTTTTCTGCTCCTCACCGCACCCCACCAGCGAGAGGGCTGGGGGTGTGCAAGAATCTGGGCGGGGACACAGCTGGGACAGCTGACCCCAACTGACCAAAGGGGTATCCCATACCATAAAACATCATGCTCAGCATATAAAGCTGGGGGAAGAAGAAGGATGGGGGGGACATTTGGGGTTTTGGCATTTGTCTTCCCAAGTAACCCTCATGGGTGATGGAGCCTGGCTGTCCCGGCAATGGCTGAACACCTTCCTGCTGATGGGAAGCAGTGAACGAATTCCTTGTTTTGCTTTGCTTGCCTGGGTGGATTTTGCTTTACCTATTAAACTGTCTTTGTCACAATCCACGAGTTTTCTCACTTTTACTCTTCTGCTTTTATCCCCCACCCCACTGCCTGGGAGCGAGTGAGCAGCTGTGTGGTGCTTATTGTTGGCTGGGGTTAAACCACGACAGTCCTTCTTGGCACCAACATGGGGCTAAAAGAGTTCAAGAAAATGACAGATTTGATTGGAATGCACTAGATTGAATTTGTAACTGTTCTTGCCGTTCAGCTATTAATTGGCAGGCTTCCATGCTTGCCATGGGGCTTGCTCGCCTTGCTGTATATTGGGTTGTGGGTTCAAGCCGCATGTTGGCCACCAGAAAGGACTGGGTTTAAACCACGACAATGGGCTAGTCAGGGTGAAAACTGCAGAGTCTGCCCCTCTGCATTATATCACCTCACGTTAGGTCTGGCTAAATTAAAAAGACATCTTCTCTGCCTTGGTTGGTCCTTGCTGGAGGGTGCCCTCCTGCAGTACTGCTGTGGGCGTGTCCTTGCTCTACATGCTGTTTGGTGCACTGTCAGATGTCAGTTATTGACTAGACCATGAATTCCTGTTTTAATGTACACTGAAGGTGGGGAAATTCAATTTCTGGTATGTACCATCTGTCCATAATAGAGCTGAAGAAGCCATGCCATGAGCAGGTTTTCAGTGAGTGTTAACTAACGTTTATTTTTGAGTGCAAGGAATAACTTTAAAATTTTTAATCCAAGTCTCAATCTTTACCACCACTGAGAACTGGGAACAGGAAAATGTATTTGAAACTCTAAAGGTGGGTGGCTATTACTGTCTCAGTTGTTACTTACTGAGACCTGGGTAGAGAGAGTCCTGAGTTGGTCCAGAAGGAGCTACGCTTGCCTTGTATGACCTGCCTGTCTAGCAGTAGCCATAGGACTTTCAATTCTCAGCAGAACATACTTGGATGTGAGAGTCATCATTAAGAGAGGCAGTAGATCTTTGGTTTTGGCTCATGGCCCATGGGTCACAGGACGGTGGAACAATGCGTCATTGTCCCATGATCTCTTTCTTGTGTGACAATGACTTCACAACTCAAATGTTCCTTGGATCTAGCATTTTTTCCCTTCATTTCCCCCACCTTAAATTCACAAGGGCTGCAACTCTTTGTACCGCTGCAGCTTCAAGTTCTCCTTGGCTTGATTCCTCAGCTTGCCAACTCTCAAGGCTGTGAGTCTTCAGCTGGGCCAGGGGCAAAGAAGTCAGGGCAGCAGAGCAGCTATGAGGAACTATGAACACTTTTGTTCAGATGGGCTCCGCTGTACCAGAAACACAAAACTTCTGGCAGGGATGGAGGAGAATAACCGTATTAAATAGCAGAGTGTTACTAAACGTAACTGTGCAAAGGGGACATAATGTTTAAAACCAGCAATGTTATGTGTGGAGAGAAAAACAAGAATCATTGGTATTTAGGTTTAGTGCAATAATTTAGTTAGAATAACATCAACTGTTTGTTCACTTCGGAAAAAATTAGATTTCTCTTTAGTTCCTCTTGTTCTTATACAAAGAGTATCACTTATGCATCCAGACAGTCTCCTCATTACCTGAGAGGAACATACTGAGAAAAAGAAAGAGGCTTGGACTTCTGCTCTTGCATTTTCTCATTTGTGGTGGGATGTCTTGTTCCTTTTGAGCCTTGTTGAGATGGATCAGTTTGAAAGTGAAGAAAAGAGAGAAAACACGAATTAGTTTAGCACATCCACTCCCTCCCAGATTCTTGCATTTGTATGTGTACAAGCACCACCAGAGGTCACTGCTCTGGGGAGCTTCTGCTCTTCTCTCAGGTAGCTACGAGGACGCCTTGCCACCACAAATGGAAGTTTTTCCTGGGCAGGCTGTAGCCTTGTTCTTACAGCCGAGCGAGGCACAGGCACAGCAGACCTGACACCTCTCATCAAGCCACTTTGCTTGAAAAGCCACGGCAGGACTATTCCTTCCAGCCTATCTCATTCTGAAAGGATGAAAGGTCTTCAGGGTTCATCTGAAGAGAGGTCACATGTTAGCGAGTGGGACCTGGTCCCAGCTGAACTGACATTGTTGAGAGAAGAAAACAGAAGTGGTCCAGGAGTGCTGCTGGTGTGCTCTGACTGTGAGAAAAGAATGCACAACTGGTATGAAACAGGAGAAAGAATGATAGCTTAAGTTTTGACTGAAAAGATGTCTTTGATGAAGAGAAGGCCAGGTTGGATGAGGCTTTGAGCAACCTGGGCTAGTGGGAGGCCCATGGCAGGAGGTGGGACTTGATGATCCTTAAGGTCCTTTCCAACCCAAACCCTTCTGTGATTCTGTGATTCTATGAGGACTTCACTGGGGACTTAGTAGAAAGCTACAAGATTCTTTTCACCCATGCTTTCATTACTTGGTTTGTCTTTTAAAACGCCTGGGCCACTTGAGCTGTGAGAAGTAATTCCCCTGCTGGAGGGGCGCAAGTCAGAAACCTCAGAATGAGGGTATCCAAAGTGGATAGTGATTTACAAAGCCTCGGATAGAGAACACACTTTCAAAACAGCAGCTTAAGGCAGGTGCCTCCTTAAACACTAACACAGGTCTTTTTGTTGCTTTTCGTTAAAATTTGAAGTGATATTAGCAAACCAAGGACTCTCTGTTTTTCATTTAGGAATGCAGAGATAATGATGTTTTTAGAGATCGGAGGATAATCCTACTTGACTTCTGCAAATCTGCTTGTTCCTCAAGTGAAATTGATGTTTCTTCCGTGCGGAGAACCCAGATGGATTACAATGGAGTGTGATTTGGGAATTCAAGTTTACCGGAATGGTGACACCAGAATGCGGTGCTTCAATGTTAGAAGAGAAAAAAAAAAGCTTAGCCTTTTAGGTTTGCTGCTTTTTGGTTTTGACTCTTCAGTTCCAGTCACTGATGCTGAAGATTTACTCCCAGAATTGGTAATGTTGATCTGATCTTCTGACCTCCAAGCTGCAGTGCTGGACATACCCTGGAAAATGTCATAAGAGATACTTCATAATCAGTACAGCTAATAAAGGGTCCTTTTGTTGCAGGAATCTCTTTCGGTAAGCTGTACCCTCTTCTCCGTTTTTCCTTTCCCTTGTGGGTGGTCAGAGCTGGAAGTAAAACAAAAAAAAAAATCAAACCATTTCAAATGCAAGGAATTTTAAGTTCACAGACTGTGGCTCATTGTCACTAACAATTTCCTCTGGAATGGTGAAGAGAGCTTTTTTTCTTTTTTAGAAGAAATGCCTTTTCTTTATCTATTTTTTGGCTTTCAGTACTAGAGAGATGTATCCTGTTCAACAGTTCACAGAAGTAAATCCTTTTTTAAAAGCTGGTTAAGGAAATATTGCCTCCCTTTCCCTCCTAATGCCAATATATTTTTTTTCCCATGACAATTTTTTTCTGCTGAAAAAAAAGTCCAAAAAATGGTTCCATTAAAAATGACATTTTCTAAAATTCAGTGCTAGGACACATTTTGTCTTGTAAACAGAGGTTAAGAGAATTCCTGTAAGCAGAATATTCGGAACAAGAGCATTCTGTTCAAACGTCTGTTTAGAAAAAAAAATGTAAAAACCTAACCAGTCATTTTCCACTGCTAAATGGAGTAAGAGCTGCCACCTGCTTCCCAAACCCAGTACTATTTGTATTTCACAATAATTCCTGAGAGGATCACACTCGTGGGAGTGGGGCTGCTGGAACATCCTCCAGTCCTGCTGTTCCCCGCACGCTGTCACCTGCTGTCCTGTGCTTGCTGGGTGCAAGCAGGGCCCTGGCACCCACTGGGTCAGAAAATGGTCCCGACACTCTACTGCCCTGTATTCACAACATTCACGAGTTGTTTAGTGGGGTCCTGTGCACCCCTTTTTGCTCGTATACATTATGATGCTACTTCTGCTAACCCAGAGAAAATTATCCAATGGATGTTATGTTTTTGGTTAGCTTTTTCAGATTCCTAACTGCCACCAGTTAAATCAAAATAACACTGATCTAAAGCAGGGTGAGAGTTAGACTTTTCCTGATCTGCTTGAATCACACTTTAAAATTTTCCCATTTCTGCCCAATGTGCCCATGACAAATGTCGGAGCCCCAGACACTCCCAGTTAGGTACAAAACCGCCACTGAAGCCCATTTTCTGTTAGGTTGGAAAATCATCTCTCGTCTTTCCTACACCATCAACAGCAACGGAACTCAGACAGGTTGCCAAAATGAAAATCGTTTGCTTTTTATACACAGTTTCTGACATCTTGACATGATCTTGGAGGCAGCGAGGACAGCAAGAGGCATGTAAATCAGAAGGAATGCGCTGGTTGGGGAACACAGTAAGGCTGTTAACTTGGAGCAGTGGAGAGAGCCAGTTAATTATTCATGTCCATTTGAACCCCAAGGGACAAAGGATGATGGCACTTTGCTGCAGTCAGACTTGAGGAAATGTTTTTCCCTCCTAAACCAAACAAAACACATTGCATTTATTTGGGTGTTGCTCTCTGAAAACTGCAGTGGACAAAAGTTCCCAAATGATGCTCAGCATCAGGGTGGCATCAGGACAGAGTCTGGCTCTGCCCTGTCATGGGACAGGCACGGGGCTGTTGGTGGCACCCCATCTCAGGGCCCTGCCTAGGACGAGCCAGCCCTGTAATGCAAAAGAGAAAAACCCTGAGGAAGCAGAAAACTAAATTTCAATAAACTCAGAAAAGCAAATCCCAAACATTATTTCCTTGTTTCTGTACATTGCCGTCTTTGCCTTGCCCTTGACAGAAGAAGGTAGGTTCGTAATTCATCTTTTGATGACAATTTATTGAATTCTATAGAATTTATTGTGCTCTCTGCAGGAAGCTGACATGCCCAATGTATATTGTTCTTTCAAGTGTGGTGAATCAATATACACGTCCAGTTAAACACCCTGAAAATATGCCTATTAAGTATATTTAACTTGGGGGTGGCACTTCTATTTGAAAAATCCAACCCCATTCCTACCCCAAATATGACCCAGAAGTTATCGTTGTTATTATCTTTTTTTTTTTTTAATCAGAGGAAACATGGCCCAAATTAACCCATGCGACTGAACACACAGATATGTTTCCCATTTCCTTCCTCCTCATTATCTTCCCTTTGTGAGCTCGGGAATATGCCCACCAGAAACAAACAGGTCTCAGCTGCAAGCAGCTGGCTCCCGACTGCTGCAAAAACTCCCAGGCCAGGGCTGAGAAACCGTCTGAGAGTGGGCCAACGGCTTCTCCTCTTGCCTTTGCTACCACTCTGTGTGTGTGGCCTTTGATTTGTGCGCCCTACTGGAGGCAGTCCTAGGAATTCTTTAGCAGCTCCAGATAATTACAGATGAATAATGCCTTCAGCACAATAACCCTTGTGCTAATTGCTTGGATGCTAAGCTGCATTCCTTCTGCTCTGCCCTTACACTTACAGACTCTTGCATTAACATTGCAGCGGTTCTGTGGAAGTGGTGAGGGTAGAAAATGGAAAAACTTGAGGCATCCGGCTGCAGGAAACCAGAGCATTTGATATTTGGTGACAAGGAGAAGGATGCGCAAGGTGCACATGATACATTAGGATACACGGTCAAATTTCAGTATCAAAGTCACTCAGATCATAAAAATAATCTAAGAGCCATGCTGTTTGATGTTGTTGTCAGGAACACGTCAAGGAGAGCCCTGAACAGAGCATGGTGTTACTGCACATCAGCCGAGCCCTCCTGGTCCAGTGTGTGCTGGAATTTCGTGGTGGAATTTCTTCTCTTTTTAGTGTTATGGGCTGTGACAGAGAGAGAGACCTTGCAGGCAGAGGGAGTTTGGACGTGCATCCTCCTCGGGTCTGGAGGAGCGCTGAGGCAGGCATGGCAGTGAGGACCACTAGAGGTCTCACGAATTATTTGAAACCTTCTGAAGGATAGCTGCAGCCAACAATCATCCACAGGGTCCTTCATTTACCTGACTTTGAATTAGACTCTGATTTGTTTCAACCTCCCTGCCTGGTCTTGTCCATGCCACAAAAGCTGGCTTCCTTCCAAGCTGCCCAAATGCTTTTATTTCAGTATTTCTCTTCTGCCCTGAGCCATGGATGAAGCATAGCAGAGGAGTGCCTGAGGTGGGGAGGATGCTGATGAGCTGTGAAGAAGCATCACCCCTGGACAGGAGCTCGGAGCAGGGCAGTGGGGAGCAGCATGTGCCCCAAAGCTTGTGCTGCAAAACTGCAAAGTGGAACATGCAATCAGCACTGAAAGAGGGATGAGAAGGAGAGAGAGATGAAGCCACTTTTTTTTTTTCCAGTGCATCAGCTGGACAGTTGTTTCAGCAGGTAAACAGTAGGTAGGTAGATGAAATACCAGATATCTATGCAGAGACATGAGAACAAACAGAAGAAAGATGCAAGGAGATTAATTTTCTCCCTGGCTTTGATTGTCTCTGCGTATTAGCACTGGAGGATGTTTTAATCCGTTTCAGTTCTTCTCAGAAGACACTACATATCATCCAGTGCTAATACACAGCGGCAAAGACAAGAGAGACAAAAAAACCTCAGAGATTTGGTCCTAGGGCAGACACAGCAGTAATGTGAATGAGGAAAGATCACAGTGCTATGTCCCTCTGCTGCATTAGTGGCACACAAGCACAGTGTCGAGAGGCACTAATGGCAATGCTCGTGTCCCCTGGCCCATGGATAAGTGCTCCAGGGTGACAGGGTTGGGGCAGGAGCAGAGCTCAGATCATCTTCATCCCAGCCCTATGCTCTGGCCTGCTGTTTGACAAACTCATTTTGATTTTCTGAGAAATCTCCCGACAGAGCTTACCCTGTACCACGTTGCCACGCTGTCAAATAAAAACAGTTTATCGCTTTCATTTCCCCCCCGCGCTTCACCCGTACATACACACAGGTGTTTTGCAGCCATCTCATAGACTGGCTCCTGGGGCTTTGTGGAGCTGCAGAGCTCAGCTCTAGCCTTTGGTTCCTGCCACCTACAAGGGACTTGCATGGGCATCTCTAGCCTCCCTTGTGTAAGCGTTACCCAGCACGTGCCTGCAGCTGCCCGTGCTCCGTGTGCTGGTGCAGCTCCTTTGCACACACATCTTGCAAGGGACGTGGTGGCTTTCTCTTGCCCTCTCACGCACCCCGAGCCCTCCAGTGCTTTCATACCCACAGATTTCTAGACAAAGCCTCATCCCAGTCCTCCCCAGAGCCCGTACGCACCTCAATTTTCCCTCGGCTGCAAATAAATCCGCTGCGTTTGTGGTGTTTCCTCCTCGCTCCATGTGATTCTGATTTCACTAATTAAAGTTAATCTGATAAAGGAAGGAACCGCGGAGAAGAATAAGAGCAAAAAGGCAGGCGAGCAAGGGTCACCCGGCACGCCACAGAGACAGGGCTTTGTGGCCGGGGAGTCATGCCGCTGCGGGGCACGGGGGGAAGCGGCGGCTTGAGCCCCTCCATCTGTTTGGCCCATGGGCTGGGGCTGAACCGCCGGCCACCCCGGCTGCCCGTCCTGACCTCCTCACTGCCCTGCGGCACAACCAGCGCTCGCAAGGTGGGATGTAATGAAAGGCATCAGGGAGCTGAAAGGAGCACTTCTGCCTCCTGATCGGATTTATCCAGAACGAGACATGATGTAGGCTGGCTTGGGGGATGAGTAATGGAGAACAGAGCAGCTTCTCATCTCCAGGCGTCCCATCTAACCGGTGCCTGGAGGGCAGCGCTTACGGAAATGCATTGCCACCTGATGGTGGTTGGAGGGTTTCTGTCAGAAATGAACACTTGGATTTCAGGATAAACTACACAGAATCACAGAATGTTAGGGACTGGAAAGGACCCCGAAAGATCATCCAGTCCAATCCCCCTGCCGGAGCAGGAACACCTAGATCATATCACACAGGAATGCATCCAGGCGGGCTTTGAATGTCTCCAGAGAAGGAGACTCCACAACCTCTCTGGGCAGCCTGTTCCAGTGCTCTGTCACCCTCACTGTAAAGAAGTTTTTTCTCATATTCAAGTGGAACCT
>WKFP01014305.1:748500-799617 GCA_011057875.1 Pterocles orientalis | reverse complement strand
CTTGGCTCAGCCCCAGAGTGTCAAGCCACCAGTGGAAAAGGCTGGAAGTTGGCTTGTAGCCTGTTTTTGTCTTTATGTTTCAAGACCAGGATCAGGAATAGAAGTGGTAAGAACCTCACGGAAAAAGCCTGGTTTCCTGGTGGTTTTTGACAGAGTTAATGACCTGTATATGGTGAAATTCTTTCCCTGACACAATTCTCATTGATTTGAAGGTGTAGATACTTGGTCACTCTGAAAAGCCACACCACTTGCCTCTATTTCTGATGACATTAAGATGACTTCTTCTTTGGGAAATACTCAGATACCACAGTCCAGTTGATGCCATTAAGCCATGATAACTATCCCATGCCTGAGCCACCCATTCACCTCTTCAGTAACAGCCAAAAGGAGTGCTAACACATAGCCACCCCAGAACATGGGTGAGAGACTTGGTCTCAGGTTCCAGTCCATCACAGAAGCTCCCAGGATCTCAAGCAGCACAAAGTACTGATGTCTCACGATAGATTCCGTAAAAAGCAAAGCCTTGTGGCAAAATTTGTGATACACGTGTCACACAGCATACCAATCCCCATTGCTTCTTGTGGGATTTGCAGCTGCTGCTGACCACCACCAGTCATTAATAGTGGTACCAGGGTCCCCCTGATGGACATCTCTAATAATTTTCTTCCATTCTCTCACTTTCAGCCCCTAGTGAAGCCCTGCTGCAATTTTCACCTATTTCTAATCTTTCTCTCCTGTCAAAAGCTAACACTTCAGTTCTGTTCTCACTCAAAATACAGAAAGAGAGCAGTCAGCACTTCAGAAAAAAAAAAAAGAAACTTTCCTTAATGAAATCTCATTTCAGTCTACCAAAAGCCACCCAAACAACAACAATCTACTTTACCTGCCATTTCCAGGCAAAACCATGCTTCTATCTTGAGAAAAAGTCTGGCTTCCCTAGTAAAGAAAAGAAAGTGGAAAAAAAGAAGAGGAGGTAGACGCAAATTCTGAGTAGCTATAAAATAAGAGTTGCTGGAATTTATAATAAACAGACTGCAGCTCTAACACGTCTGCAACCCAAACTCCTGCAGTAGACAGGTCTAGACCCTTAAGGAGTGCTTGGGCTCCTGATGCTTTCAAATATCTGTACTTTGACCCTGCAATACACTACCAAACCTCTCTTCCAGGCCTTCAAGAAGAGAGCTACCTGTGTCAACCTGATATGCTACTAGTGCTAGAGGAAAAAAACTCCTGTAACCCAAGAGAGCATGCAAGGACAGCTGGAATCTGGCCCCGTACCCTCAGCTCTCCCTGCCAGAGTACCCATAACCCCAGCCCAGCATCTTGTTTTCAGTGCTACAAATGCTGGAAAGAGTCCAGCCCCTGCTGTCCTAGGATGTGATAAAACCCCATGTGCCTGTTAATGCCCTGCCTCTTATAGGGCCATGCAGCAGGTGAGCAATTATCACCTGCAGTCCAGCTTAAGGCTTTACAAGGCCCCAGAGCTGGTTCCAATTAGCCTCAGTATGCCATGGAAATTAACTCATTTGTGTCACCTGGGCTTGCAAGGGGGCTGTAAGGAACTGAGGGAACCTCTGGGATTGAGTACAGGTGGCACCTCCCCTCTCCTCCTCCTCCTCGGCACTCCTTGCACTGGATCCAGAGGGCTTATATTTCATGGAAGAAAATGTGGATGGAAAAACCAGCTTGATCCATAAGCAGGACCTGAGGGAGGGCTGGTCCATCCCCAGAGCCTTGTCTCCATGGTATTTTTCCAGACTGGTTCTCTGCATCCCAAGAAACAGGCTCCCAAGTACTTCCCTTTGGATTACTCAGTAATCTCAGGAGGCTCCTCAGCACTCGACCTGTGAAACCCTCTCTTTATAAAGAACTGTGTCATATATGCGTTTTATCTGTAAGCCTGGTTTAATGAAGGCTTTCAGACATCGTGAGCCCCCCTGGAGCCCGTTGTAAAGCCCGCACCATTCCATCAGGCTTGCTGCAGTGTCACTGCTGCCAGGCATTTTCTCTTAAAAGGATGTTCTAAAAGTTAATGTCGCGGCTAAAATTAGGCTAGATACTTGCAAGGATCGTTCTGTGATCTCCTAATACGACTTCAGTGCCTGTGAATGGTGTGCATATCACAGGAAGGATGATCTCATGGGCAAAGACCAAGGGGACTGAAGAGCTCTCAACTCTTTTCTGAGCTTTGCTATAATAAAACCTGTGCAATTTTGAGTCCATCACCTCATCTCCCTGGGCTTCAATTTTCTCTTTTCAGAGGCTGCAGTAATCACCTTTGGGTGAGGTTATGGAGATAAACATATTGCAATTGTAAAGTGATTCTTGGGTAATAGTCATGAAGAGAAGAATTTAACTTCAATATACAAGAGACTTCTTGCTTTGATAGCTTGATTTTGAGCTTGGCAACCTCTGCTTAAGTGAGACCCTTATAGCACCTCATTCTTGATGAAAGGAGGTGAGCTCTAAGCTGAATGTGATGGTGTATCCATCTGAAATTATTGATTAAACTTTAGTGTGTCCATATGATATACTTGGAAAAAACATAAATTAAAAGCCAAACTCAGCCCTCATACGGAAGGATCCAGTTCTGTTGATGACCTGCTTATAAAATGACTGAAGAAGAGACTTTAGAGGATATTTAAGAAAACTTAAGAGATGTGTAAGAAAAATAAAACAGAATAAAACAAAATCTGAACTGGAAATTCACATTCGAAATGCACTCCACAAAACAAATACCGGGCACTGAGTGATAGCTCGATCAGGCAGGTGAAAGGGGGGTCAGACGCACAAGATTCTCCAGGGAAACACACTTCAGTTCACGAGACCAGGATCTACGGTGCAGGTCATTGTTTTCAGCAGCTAATGAAAGTTAATTACACTGAACTGTAGAGTTTGTCGTAGCGGTGGAGATCAGTGCTGCGTTGTATTAACACAGCAGGAGACATCGCCTGCCCTGGAGAGGTGGCCAATAAGTAGTAGAAGGTGTATTTTTCCCCAGCTCAGAGATGTATGAGCAGGGCATGAGAGAGCTTTCGGGGGTGAAGGGCTGGACCCTGGAGGGGGGCTGTGTGCCCAGGGAGAGGAGCTTCCCAGCCCTGGAAATGTCAAACTGCTTCTTAAGGAGAGGCAGGACAAATCTGAACCTCCCCAAATTTGGATCTGGATGTGAAATCTGTGGCTTGGGACCATTTCTGGTTTATATTTAAAAAGCTAATTGTCTCTTGCCATGGGTAGCAAAGTATCGCAGGAACGGACGTGGAAGCAGCAGATTGCAATCTGCCAGGATCCCATTCTGCAGTAGTCCAAAAACTCCCTCCTTTCCTGGATGCAGGGAACAAGCTTTTGCCACATCTGTGAGCCAGGGAAAATCACTGGAAACTCTGGAGTGAATAATTATACACAAATGTTTACAAAAAATAAATAAGAAGAATGTATCCATAAGTCAAGAATAATAAATTACATGTGGCCAAAACCCTGAATAGCTACGATGGGCCAGGGCTGGGATGTGCAATTTTCACATCATTTGCAGCCTTGGACAGCTAGAAAGGGTGGTTAGGAGATATTAGTGTACAACGGCTGCTCAGTACCTGGTATTTATAGTAAATTTCCAGTGGCCAAGGAAAGATATCACAAAAACCCAGCCTGGGAAAGGACGGAAAAAGGCCAGGGTAGCCAGTTTTCTGGGTATTCCTGGCCAAGAGAGAGGTCTTGGGCAATGCGCGTGCCTCCTGCAGGTCTGTGTGTGCACAAACGCAGAACCCTGCTTTCCCTACTGTCCCTGGCTTGCTTCACGGCCCTTCCTTCAGGTCTCCTTTCAGACAGGTCCCATCTCCCAGTAGATATTACCTCCTTTCTGCATTTGTTCTGAACCCACCTATGCATCCCTCCAGGGTGGGCTCTGTCCTTCAAAGCCTGCAAGACTTTTGCTTTGGCTTCTATGTTTTTGCAGAAAGCAGCTCAAGCCTGAGCTCTGGGTGCCCTGGCCAGCTTGGGTTCCTCGGGGTTCCCACCTACCTGCAGGATCACAGCCCTCTCAAGGGGCTTGCTTCTCTTGTGCAGACCCTCGGGCTTGCCTGGTGTTCATCCTCAGCAAGAAAGAAGCACAAACAACTGCATGTGAGCAGGAGACATCTCATTGCTCCCCAAAGGAGATGTTACAGGGAGGCCAGCTTCCCAATGCCATCAGTCTTCATCTCGCTTTGAAAGTGGCCTGTCCTCGGGAGAAGGAGTCCCTTGGTGGTTTGCTGTTCCCGTGGTTGAAGTCTGAGTACCCAGCAGTGACCAGAGCAGGCTGGAAGCTCTACCATCTTTCATGGCATGTGAGAAAACCATTCTTGCTTGTCTTTTTGAGTTACAGGAGAGTGGTTGCTCAGAAAGAGACAGCTGAGCTTCTGGAATAGGACAGTATTCCTGAGCACCTCTTGGCTCCTTCCAGTAGATTACTGGGGATCAATCTACCATTTAATGGTCCTATGAAAAACAAAAGAGAGAAAAGCAATTTGGGAACCATCGAGCTGAGTAGCCGTAGGTTTTACGGCGCTGGTTTGGTGAGCGATGGTTTCCAGGTGACTCTTGTCTGGCACAAAGGTTCACGCGACACAGAGCAAGTCAGTCTGGGGAAGGGGCTCGAGGCCATCGGACGGCAGCGACAGCCCACTTTCCCCTTGTCCTGGTGCTCAGAGAGAGCAGCTTGGTGAGAAACTCCTGGGTGATCTGAAGCAATTACCTCCCCGCTTATAAAAATATATATTATGCATGTATGTGGAGAAGGGCTGTTGTCAGCGAGTCGGAAAGGAAAGCAGAACAGTATCTGCCCGTGGAACCGGACTGCAGAAGATGATGCATTAAGATGTACATTGCAGGGATTTCCTCCCTGTTATTGCACGGTCACAGCGCCTGCTGCACACCTAATTTACAATATCTCGGTAGGCAAGCATGCGGAATGTGGCAGCCGCATGATGCTCTTCACCTCCTCAAACTCGGAACTGACTGCGAGAGGATAAAATTGCTACAAGCTGCATCGGCAAGTAAACAGAATGTTTTAGTTATGACATGACTGTGAGGCTGTTGGGCAAGAATTCAATTTTAGCTAGAGATGGGCATGATTCCCTCCAAGATTGAAGGCTATTTTGACCTCGGATTTTCAGCCAGCCCATTTGAAAGACATTTCTGACATTCAGACCTGGGCTGAGACTCAAATGCCTTTTCTTTCCCACTTCGCCTGATGGTCAAGGTTAGCAGGCACGCACACACACAGGTGCCCTCTCTCTGAGATAACCAAGCTCTAATGAAGGCAAGGAGCATTGTTGTTCATTAAAAAAAAAAAAAAGTGCTTTGGGAAAGAGGGACAATTTTGAGGTCATTCTTGTTCTGCACGTTTGAAAAGTTTTGTAGGTTTTTTTCAATTTTTATATACATTTCCTCATTTTCTTACTTTCCATTCCATCCTTTCTTTCCTTTCTTTTTTCACCTCCCTCAAATCTCTTCTTTCTATTTAGGGAAAGGCAGAAGGATAAGGTAGTTTTCAGAGCCAAAAAAAGTGCAGAATTGACAGCCAAAAAGGAAAAAGTACAATATCCCTCCAAGCCCTTACCTCGTGATTTCTCCGTTCTGTTCAAATAAAACCCAATCCAATAACCTGTTATTACCAGGATTAATCCTTAGCTTTCCAATACAAGAAGGCCCTAAATGACCACATTTTCACCAAAAAGAAAAAAACCCCACCAAACGAAAAAAAACCCCTCAAGACGAAAGAAAGACTCATTTTTAATGGAAGAAACCTCTAAACGTTTTGAGTTACTTCTAGGAATAATGATTGCTGCTTTTAGCTGGAAACAGGACCTGGGTTCCAGCTTGGCAGCTCTAGAGCAGACAGCAGAACACACTGATCTACAATACAGGGCGTTTCAGAGCGTAGTCAAGTCTTCTACCTGCTTCATCATACCCTGTGGGCATGGAAGCCTTCTGTTTTGTGTGGGAGGAAGACCCCAAGGACAGGAAAAGAGGATAAAAAAAACATTTTTGTCCCAACGGAGAATGCTGAGGCCAGCTGAGCAGCTGCTGCTGCGTTGCTCTCTGGACTACAGTGCTGTCACATCATCACGGCTTGTTCCCTCCATGTTCCTTTTTTGGCGTCTCTTGGCAAAAGCGACCCATTCTGAGAAAGGCTCTTTTCGCTATGCTCCTAAATTTAAGAGGTAAGAGGTCTTGGAAATCAGTAGGAACATTCCCACCAACTTGCACTGGGCAGAGATTCAGCACAGAGCCCTGGACCTCCGTGCCTTTGAGGGTGTCTCCTGCTCCGTGGGGAGGACTTTATTGCCCTTCGTAGAAATCTCCTGCCCCCACAGTGCTCTCGGCTGGTGAAAACCCCTCTCCTCTTGCTGTTCTGCTCGTTTTCTGGTATGATACAATTTTTCAGTTTGTGCCAATACTGAGCATCAAGCGGCCCTTTCATTTTATTTCTAATCCCTCCAATATTTAGTGGTTTATCTTCACTTTGGCACCGTAGCGAGTCCAGGGACTTTATTTCATCCCCTGCAGATAAAGAGTTAACTCCCTCCCAACTCTTGGATTAAGGTAGGCAGCTCTGTGAAGATTGTTTCCTGCTACTCCTCGGACAGGAAGAGTATTTGGAGGGAGCAGTGGTTTGGGTATCGCTTTGCAGGTCTGGAGTATAACTCAAGTGGAAAGAGATTTAGCTCCATTTACTCGGTGTAATTTGGAATACAGAAGAGCCCTCTGTTGTGCAGACAGTAGTTAGCTTTTCGTTAGCTTTTACTTCACCTGGAAAAGCCACAGCAAGCTGCACTCTCGTGCTTTTGTGTTTGAGCGTATGTATGTACACGCATGAGGCCAAAAACCTCAGTCTGAGGATCCTGAGCATCAGAGCAAGTACTGAGATATGACTCAAAGGTGTGTATTTAGTTACAGCCTCTAACGAAATTAAAAAACAAAACAAAAACCAAAAACCAAAAACACAAGACAAGACCAAACTGGAAATAAACAAAACTCTTTCTGAGATGAGGCTAATTTAAAAAAAAAAAAAAAAGACCCACAACAAACCTCTATTCTTTTCAGTATTTTTCTGCAAGCTTGTTTTATTCCTTTTGCTCTGACTGGGTTTTGAAACTGAACTCCTCTCCTGGAGGTTTAATGCCATTCTCATGCCACAGGCAGGTATTGTTTTGTTTGGGTCTCCAACACTACTAAAGTTGTTTGGATCCAGCCTTGGTTTCACTGATGTTGAGAACAAAAGCAACATCATCAGAATAAAAAGTGAAAAAAAAAAATAGCTTCTGTTGTCCCTTTTATGATAAAGATTTATTCTGAGCCTAAACTAAGCTGACGATATTCTTCAAAGTGTTATTACAAATGGACAAAATTCTGTTCACTGAAGTAGAGGAGTGGAATGGGTGACTTGTCTCACCTGGAAAGCCCCACTGACAAAACAGGGGACTTACCTCAAAAAAAGTAGGCACCTAAACTACCCCCCAAGAGTACTCAGGGGCCAGAAAATGAGATCAGTAAGAAACAAAATGCTGCAGAAACTTTGAAAAAACAAAATACTGCCTGTCTGAACAGCGGCTATTGCTGCAAACATGTATAAGAGGATCACTAAAGTTGACATTTTCCAGAAAAGTAAACCTTGCTCTCCCATTTGTTTAGAACCAAGTTTGATTTCGGCGTAACATTTGTTCCAGCAGCTCAATTCAATGCTGCACCTTGAAGAAATCTGAAATATACGGGGGAAGATACAAGAATAGATGCTTGTTCCAGTGAAAAAAAAAATCTGAAACCTTTGATAAATAACAGAGCATGATCCAAAGCTGTCTCCTAGATTGTCTGAGCAGAAGGTATTTCCCCACAAACCTCCAAGGTTTGTTTTCTGTTTCCAATCACCGCGACTGCAGGCTCCTGGAGGCAGGGACTGCTCTTTGTCATCCTCAGCGCCTGGACGGGCCACAGCCCAGGTCTCTCCTCTCCCAGGTGATGAGGGAGGTCAGGCATTCCAGTCCCAAAATAATTCCTATTCCTCACTTTTTCTCTGTTGTGTTATTGGCATCTGTGTATGGCCAAAGGAAAGAAACGGAGGTTGTAAGGAGAGGTGAGAGAGAGTCTGAGTAAGACACAGTCTGCCTGCACAACCCCTGCCTGCTCTTTGCATCTCTGATCTATTTTGAGCCCAAAGTTTTGCCTTTGTTCTGTTCCAGGATTCCCCCCTTGTCCAATCTCCAGTGAATTTGCCTCAATACCCAGGCAAATGAAAAGAACTGGTGTGCCAGATTCATCAGTGCCTTTCTAAAAACAAAACCGAAGAAGCAACACCAGAAGATCGAGCTGAACACGTTTGACAGGCTGGGCTTTTCCTGCTGGGCTTTAAAGTCCAGCCGGTACCGACTGCGCACAAAAATGGGGCGGTTCTCTCCCCGCCCTTCCACAATGATTGAAGCCAGAAGAAAGATGCCTGATTCCTAACTTGACGCAAACTCCCGAAAAGCGCGAGGCTGATGTTGCTGTGTCACAAGCTGATCTTTCGCAGATGCTGAAAAGCTAGGAAGTGCAATTACGAGAAAATTGCACTAAGGCAAACAAGCCCATGCCAAGTTCTGCCATTCTCCATTACCCACCTGAGCCCCTTGATTGTGGCAGACAACGCACCACCTGCATGCGCTTTGTCAGAGGGGAAAAAAAATAATCCCAAGTGGTGCCTGAATGGGGGAGCGGGAGAAGAGGGGGAGGTTCCCCGAAAGAGCAGGTACCCAAGAGCCACTGCAAAGCCATGGCGGTGTCCAGCAGCCATGCCAACCAAGGAGCCATGGTTAACTGGGACCTTCTCCAGGGTGACCCCAGATAGGGTGACCTCAGGACTGCCTGTTGTGTTTGGCCATCGGGGCTTTCTCCAAATCCCCAAACTCTGTCCCTCCTGAGCATGTGATGTGAAGCTCTGTCCTCATGAGAACAAGCTTTCCGGGCAACCGGAGACATCAGATACTTCCAGCTCCTGCTTGGACCAGAAATAACTCACAATCTTCTTTTCTCAAGGATATTCTGGCAAAGTTGGCTGGGTCCCACTATTCCTGAGGTACCAAAACATAAAAAAGAGGAAAACAAATGAGCAAATAACACAAAAGGGCAGGGAAATGACATAATTACCCGTGCTCGTTGAACCTCAGAGATAGCTTGGTTTTGTTTTCAGCTGAACCCTGACGCTGTCCTTTTTTGCACCTTAGCGGTGTGGTAATTCTCTGCGGTGTACCCCACATCCCACAGGCAGGATGATGGCTTGCAGGTCAGATTGCTGTTCCGGTTTTTAGTTCCTTGCCCTGCTACGCATCTCTTGGGTGACCTTCTTCAAGTCACTAGTTACCCTGTTTTAGGAAGGGGTCAAACAGCATCCCCTCCCTTGACAGATGTGGTGTGGGATAAACTCCCCAAGAGAACCCCGCAGGAACGGGAGCTGAACAAATGAGACGGAAAAATGTTTGCACTGGAACCTGAAGGTTTGTCTACGCTAGAGGGTTCCCAGAGGAGCCTGTTGCCCTGGAGAAGCACAGCTAAGCCTCAGCGGGGGCAGAAAGGCTTACACCAAGGGGTGGCTACAGTATTGCAAAGAGGTCATCTGCAGGGAAACCCGCTTTCCTTGAGGCTACTCCCATCCCCTAGGTCTAAAAAGGGAGGTGGGCTTGTCTGTTCAAAGAGCGTGTGTACCTGGATTAGTCACAATTTTTTGTTAATGATGTATCACTTGTGTGTTGGTTAGGCATTTCCATGCTGTTTGCTCTGATCTTACCGCATTTTAGACATGAGCTGGCAGCACTGTGCTATCCTGAACTCTAAAGACATAAATAATCTTCCCAAGGTCCATGGTCATGGCTGGGTTGTCCTCTGAGGGATACCTGTATGATAAGGATGGGAACCTGAAGGTGTGAGGCTTCGGCTGTAGCCAAAGCGTGCGCGGTCCAGTATGCCTGTGCTTGCCCAGTGTCCTGAGTCCGGTTGGGATAGGGTTAATTTTCACAGAAACTGGGGGGTGGGCACAGCCAAGGGGATTTTCCATACCATGCTGGTGCCTGGGATATAGAGGGAAGCTAGCCAGGAGAGGGGTGGGGTTTTTTGGGTGGAATTTTGGAGATCAGGTGTTTCCATTGTGTGTTCCTTCTAATACTGTTTATTATTATCTTCTCTTTTTCTCGTCTTGTATTATTAAAATCTGTTGTTACCTCAACTCATGAGGTTCCACCTTTTTTGATTCTTTCCCCCATCTCACCATGAGGGGGAAAGGAAAAACCACATGGCGCTTGGTGGCACATGCTGCTCAGTCCTTACCCATGACACCCAGGCAGACAAAAGTACAGCATCGTGAGGTGTGACCCAGCCTCAGCCATGCCAGGAGACACCTGGGTTGTCCCCTGTGGACAGGAGATGGGGAGGTGACATGCCCTGCTCACCATTGCTCCCTTCACGGTCCATCAAAGGCTGGACCAGCATAGGCAACAGGACCACGTGTGTTTTGGATGGAGAACTGCCTGTGATCAAGTCCTTTCTGATCAAGCTTGAGAGAGTTTGTTGGACTGATTTTCATGTACCCCATAAATGTAAAAAAATGAACCTCCACTACCAAAAGGCTTTTTTTTTTTTTTTTCCTGAAACCTGACACCGAGTGAAAGGGAAGAGAAAAAAGTGAGCATATATGTAACTTCCTCTCTCCAGTCTAAAAATTGCGCTGGCAAGTGTACAGCTGGCCAGAGACAGCAACGGATGCAACTCTTTTTTTGCATTCCCACAAATCTAGTATGATTTGTCTAATTCAGGAGTTTACAAGCAGTTCCTTCATTTGCATCATATCTCAATATAGCACCTCATGCTTCTTTCCATTCCTGACTGCACTCCTTCAGTGCATGGACTATCTTCCTTCTCTCTCACTCTCCTCCAGCCATCCTGAAGTCATTCACCTGGCAAGCCAACGAGGAGAATGTTTACTGTCTTTATAGCTGCTTTTCATGCAAGTGAGCACACGAAGGAATGAAGAGATCTGGCCAACTACCTCAACTCATGAGGTTCCCACTTTTGGTTTTTTATTCTTTCCCCCATCTCACGAGGAGGGGGAAGGGAGCAACCACACGGCTCTCGGTGGTGTGAGGTTGTTGCTGCTCAGTCCTTAACCATGAGAAAGAGTATTAGGTGAAAGATGCTTTGCCATTTCTTTTAGATTCAAACAGAGAGGAGACAAGTACCCTTGGTAATTTCAGGGATGACATCTGACAGTTGTAATTTGCAGCCTGGTTGGACATGTTTCCTCTCAAACAGACAATTCTCTGTGATACAGGTTCTCAGGCTGTTGTGGGTGTAACCCAGCCTGCTCTAGGAGCCGTTAACGTGGGGCTGTGTCCTGCGACTGGCAGCGGTGCTGTGCTGACAGCAGGGCTGCTGGGCAGTATGGATTGCAGAAGCGGGAGGAAACAAAGCAGCGTGGGATGCTGGGACCAACCCCACTGCATTGTCCTGAATCTCATGTTGCTCCTAGCCCAGGCCAGCTGCCATCTTCACGGAACAATGGGAGCCCTGGGGACAATGTCGTCTCCTGTCTGGGAGCTGCTTCTGGAAACCTGCCCCCTTGGCACTACCAGGGCTGTTGTGGTTTCCAGACAGACGGACATTTTCATATTGGGTTTGTGGAAATTTGGTCACTCCTGGACAGATGACCGTTGGGATTACCCCACTTATTTACCTCTCTGTCTGGAGTAAAAATAAATTCTGGTTGCATCTTCATTCAATCAAGACATGCACAGCTTTCTGTTTTGTTTTGAGTTGTTGGGATTTTTTGGGCAAATTTCTAAAAATAATTTAGAATCCAGTCTTCACATAATAGGGGCTTTGGAAGAGCTTCGTTGCAAAGAGCACAACTTCTTACTTCACTCTTCACACCACAAGCATCCCATTCACTCTCGTCTAGAAATCAAGTCCAAATTGCCCAATCTCACCAGGTCCAGTTTTGGAGCTACACCAGGCTCCTGCTAAGCACATTTGAAAGAGTCACCAGTGCTGGCGATGGTGGCATGTGGTTGCTGCTCGGTCCTTACCCATGACAACATCACAGTGACACAGCTGCAAATCTGTGGGGAAATCCAGCTTTGAACCCAGTTCTGGGCCAGAGTGTGCAAGACATGGGCTCATCTCAGCCCCAGATGGGTACCTCCACTGTTGACAGTTCCCGGTGAGCAGCAGTGAAACTCCTGCTTTCCCCTAGCAGTGCCTGCTCTGTCTCTGGGCTTCCATGCAAACTTTGTCACTAGTGAATCCGTTATGGGAGCTTGGGACGGCTTTCATAGCAGATAATGTAGAGAAATTGGTACAGACAGTAGGGAGAAAAAGAAAACCTGTAGATGGGTCTTCAAGTGGGATATTAAATCATATAAGTGAATTTATTTATGAAGGCAAGCATCATGGCCATCACGATATGCAAACCAGGTTGGAATTCTGAAGTTCTTATAAAGGAAAGGAGTGTCTGCAGCTCTCAGTACAGAAAGGAAAGGGGCAGGAGCTCCGTGTCACAGTTGGGATTTGAAGGCTCAGTCTAAATCTATTCTTAATTGATATAAACCTTTGGAGGCTGAAGCATCATTGTATTTCTGGGAGATGACAGGCTGCAGCCTCTTGCTCTGCTTTCCATGTGCTTCTTAGGGCTTCCCAGACTGTGTTTGGTTATCCCTTGGGCGTGCTTTTGCCCTGCATTTATCAACGCCATTGCAACCTTGAAGCTGCTATGGTCATCTTTGGTGGCAGGTACAGAGAGGAACCACAACTGCTGTTTGTTCCTGCCAAGCCCAGAGACGTGTGGTGTCAGAGGCATGTGAGAATGAGCTGGCCCCCAAAACTGAGCCAAACGGCCAAGATTGGCATGGGGGAGAACGGGGCAGAGGCACCAAATTCCACCAGCACTGAGTGTTCCCGACCTCGCAGAATGATGCTGGTGTCAGTAGTAATTAGGCTTTTCCGAGGCCAGTTTGGGCTTTGATTACCAGCTGACAGGTACATCCAACCCCCCCTCCTGGGATCTGCAGCTCCCTGCAAATCATCAAACTGTCTGCAGCCAGTTTGGGACCGGAGGAGTTTTGCCAGAGGCATCCTGCGTCTGTTGCATCATACACCGTACATTAAAACCATCTTTATCGCTCTTTAGAGAGAAACCACAGTTGTTAGAGGGTCCTGAATGCTCAGCCCTCTTTGCCTGTGCAGTTATTTGCTCGTGTTACCCCCCATGGCTTGGAGACATGGTAGTACATAAGGCAGCTAATCTTTTAAAGCTATATTCATCCTTCCTCTCGGAAAGCAATAGTGGCAGATACATCACGACACCCTGGATCTATGAGGTGGGGTGGGGGGGGGTGATTTGGGCTCATCTGTAATTTATCCAGTGGGAAATGCAGGGGGAATGTCTTTGTTCATTTGTCTTATTCAAACCCATTGCAGCCTCTTGATGTCTGCGTGATGATGGGGGACAGGGAGGGGAGGGAGAGAGGGAAAAGAAATTAGAGAGAAACAAATTGATGACAGCCATCGCAAAGAAAGGCAGAGTCCCCCTCGGCGCCCGATGGAGAGCTGCAGAACTCGTCCCCTCGGAGAAGGGCCGCAGGCTGGGGGCTCAGCAGGGATGTAGGTGGCTCGTGCTGCACAGCCCGGAGTGAGACGGGAGGAAAAGCACATGGCATGGGCTGGGAAACAGTTGTGTGCTTGCCAGGGTATGTTGAGTGAATGTAAAGGGAAGGTTTCAAAACAGGTAGTTTATAAACCCCTAAGACGGGTATCGGTAGATGGTCTTGTCAGATGTTCAATGACCACTTTCTTAATTGAGGAGCTTGTAAAACAAATATAGCTATGCTGGTTGTGAGGATTTACCCCTATTCAGGTAGTGGATGGGATCAATTAAACCTTGCAATGATGTATTTGGAACACCCCTCTTGCACAGAGCAGCAAACTGGGCAAAGGGAAGTTGGGTTTTAGAAAGGCTGCGGGGAGTCAGGGTCTGATTTTGTGGGCTGGAGCAAGGCTGAGCTGTGACCATCACACTCGTGTTCAGCCAGCAGCAAGAGCTCCTGCAGAGAGCAAGATTTTACGGTGACCAGTTGGCGTTCGAAGCAGGAATCAGGGCTGGGCGCAGGGATCCGTGTCCCGCTGGCCGTCAGCCTGCTGCCCCGCTGCCAGCCCAGAGCAGAATCCTGGAATCACAGAATCATGGAATCATTAAGGTTGGAAAAGACCTCAAGGATCATCAAGTCCAACCATCAGCCCAACAAGAGCAGCTGTGCCCAGCCCCAGCACAGCAGTTCCCACTCCCGTGGCTCCCCATCCCTTGTCGAAATTATGTTCAGCGCTTTGGCTAATTTAATTTGGCCATTTGCAAAGTGTAGGAAATATTTCTGGATATCCCAGGTGCTTAATACGCAGCGTCATGTTTCGATGCTGTAGAAGCAGTTCCACACCAGCAGACGATGATGCATTGACAGCAACAAATTAAAACGTCTCAGCATTTTATTCTGAGGGAAATTCACGAAGACTGAGTTTTCACTTCCACTCAGAATAACATCTCACTTGTAAAAGTGAAAATTTCTCACAAAGTGGAATTTTAGCTTTCCATCATTCAGGGCTGCCAGAAGCCATTTGCAAACCCCTTTATTTATACAAGCTAAGAAAGCAGAAAGGTCATTTCTCTGTGTATCTCTCAAGCTTTAACAAAAACAATAAGGTGCCCAGGCATCACTGGAAGAACCGTAAAACTTTGACAGGCAGGCGGTGTTTCACTCCCAAACCTGGTCTCATGCCAAAACTTAATGCGAAAGCATGAGAATGGCTAAGAGGAATGGCATTATTCAGTATTTCCTGCATGGCCTGAAATCTCAGCATCTCCTCAAATTATGAAAGTGAGCAGACCGTTCTTACTGCCTGAGACAAGTAAAATGTTGAAGGGAAACGAATAAAAAAAAATAGTATCCTGAAAAGTGGATTGTTGAAATTCTATCTAATCTTAAATTCATATTTTCAACACAGCAAAATCTTAAAATATTTTCATTTCTTGGCAGTTTCATTCAAACATAGCTTTTAAGCAGAATCCATTCTGTTTATCTGAAACAGGGAAGAAACTAAGCTCAGGCTTTAACCATTCTGAAAGAGAAAAAAAAAAAACAACCCAAAAAAGTTCTTCCTGACCCTATCTGGTGGGTAAAACAAAAGACAGAACGTTGCATCCTGGAGCTACTGTGGTCACACCAGGTTTAAAAACAGGCTGCTCTGATACCACAGAAATATACTTTAGATTTTCTTTTTAGTCTGCTCCATACCCACCACTTTAATTGATGCAAGTAGGAAGTGTGCTGCGGCAGCTCGGTTGGGATGAGAACAGGTTCAAAACCTTTTCTGCACAGATAGAATTTTGTGTTTCTATTGGTTTGCCCTGAGCCTTCCCGTGATAGAGAATCTTTCCATGTAAAACCTAACATCTCCTTCTTCTGCCTGGTCACTAAAATCATGCGAGGAGCCACTTCCCAACGCCTGGAGGCTGTATTCCAGCGTATAAGGTTCAGAGCCACATCTGAGCATCTCAAAGGACCAGCAGCATTTGCATGCAGAGAGAGAAGAGATTCAGAGCGTGAGCTCATCTCCATTGCTGCTGGAGATTACAGACCCTGAGTCCTGCACATCAGCTTTCATGAGCTTAATTTTCCTGACTTTCTTGCGGTTATTCCTGATTTACGACAATAGGAGATTAAAACGAAGCTCAGGGAGGATAGCTTCCTGCTGAAATCCCCAAAGAGACCAGATCTTGCATTATTTCACATCAGAGTAAACGATTCCTTTGGACAAAAGAAACCCATGAAAGAGATAAATATCCATCCAAACGCTAAGACAGATGGGTTCCTTCCCAGCTTCCTCGCTAATCAAATACATCAGTGCCCCCTTCAGTAATGTGACAGGCGACTTAATGCGGGATATATTTCACAGGGATGGAGGGAGAGGGTCCAGGACCTGCCCCCCACGGGTGGGGATGCCCGTTCTGATGACCAGGAAGGCTCTTCTTTCCTTCCTCCCCATCGTGTCCTGGCTGTACAGGCAGACTGGGAGGGTGCGAGCGGCCGCTGCAGAGAGACCGAGTGAGCAGGAGAGAAGCTGCCAGGAGGCAGACACTTGTGGTTAAGACACAGGGAGGGTAGAAAGCTGGTACGTGCCATTTGCAGAGAAGCTTGATTTCTGATTTCTGAGAACAAATAGGAAAAAAAAAAAAAAAAGGCATTTCAGGCCTTTGCAGAAAAAGCCAGAACAAGTGAACAGACCTTGGCAGCACAGTCCTGTCCCCCCTTGAAATGAACAATGGAAAGTAACAGAAGCCTCAGGGCATTATGAAGAATTAAAAATAACAGCTAGCAGAGCCCAACCTGGCACTCTCCTGGCATTTGGCATCTGCAGCTCTGCGGGAGCCGGAGGTGCGGTGCTGCCCTGCAGATCTCCATGGGGTCCCCGGGGCTGGTCCGACCCTGCCCCTGCAGAGGTGAGGGCAGAGATTATGTTAGCAAGGACTAGCCTGGGACAAAAATCCATCCTGATGGGCAAGAAGTGCGTTTCCCATCCTGTGCTTCCATGACTTTTCTTCTGTTTCTCTTCAGGATGGATTTAGGGCTCATTCAAAGTTTTTCAGTGAAAAACAATGCAAATGGAACTCCCCCTTCAACAAGGTTTGGAGGGAGGTGGGCACTACTTAGACCTACTCTAAGCCCAGATCACATACGGCCCCAGAGAAGGTTCTAGCTGCTGGCTGTCCCTGAGAGGGTACACCCACCTTGATTTTAACCTTCTGAGGCATGACAAACTCTTCCTAACTAAGTTTTTACCAAATCCTTCAGAAGGTTTAGGATTTGACAGGAAAGGTTGGGTTTATTTTTTTTTTTCTAGCAGGAAAATATTTTGTAGGAAAATTCCTTAGCTGGTGAACTGTTAGAGCCGTCTAGAGCTGATGCTGCCTCTGAAGCTGCTCATCCATGTCGCTGCCCCATTCCCACACTGCTACCAGGCTGCCAGGATCTATTTGCCCCATGACTAGTCCATTGGACAGCAATGAGGTCCTCTTCTGTATCTCTAGAGCATCTTCTGCACCTCTGGGCTCTCCAGTTATCACTGACTTCCACAGTCCTTGTTGCCTTCAGGCGCGGTGATTAGCTTGGTGCCTGTGAACAAAAAAATGCCTCCTCCGTCCTGCCCATCCTTGGGCTCTCCCACTGCCGGCCCCCTGGACTGGGTGCTGCCTGCTGGCCCTTCTGTGGCCCCCCAGGACGAGTCCCTGGCACCCCACTGCCCAACAAAGGGGCCGTCGTGCAACAGGCACCGAGATGCTGCAGCCAACAGTCATCTGGATCTACTTTGTTCAGGAAAACCACTTAGTTTACAAATATTTGTATTTGGATGCTTTTCTGCCCACTTAATTCAAGCCTGTGTGGGGGAAAAAAAAAAAGAAAAAAAAAAGAAGAAAAAAAAAAGAGGAAACCTTCCTTAGAGAAAAGCAAATCACAAAGGCAAGGCAGAGAGAATGACTCGTTCCCTAATGCCACATTTTCCACAATGGAAATAATTACCTCTCTTCATGTTTGACAGTAATCTGCACTCCCAAAACAAACAGGGCTCCTCTTAATTTCGCTTCAGGGTGTTTCCTGCCTGTCCATGGCGCAGCATGCTCGGCTTTGTGCCTGAGAGGATGCTGGTGGCAAAGGGTTAAAATCTTTTGCTGGCCATCAGTGCAGACACACGGGTACCTGCTGCTTCCTCCTTAGGCATTGGAAATAGCTCCCCAGAAGCCGTGTAATGGATTGCCTGACCCAGAAGGAAAGGGAAAATTTCACACTAGAGCTGAGACACGTTTGTGGCATCTCAGAGCCCCCAGGTGTGCACTGAGAGAGCAACCAGAAATTGTAAAAGTTTCACCAATCCGATGCCTAATTTTGTCAGCTTCAGCAAGACATTTCTTTGCAGAAAGTTCATGCCAGTATTTTGAGGGAGTTATATTTGTGCGAGGTGAAATCCAACTTCCATGATCAATAAAATATCTGCACCTAGAATACTTCATACAGAGTCTAACACAGGAAAATAGTGAAGAAATGCTGAGCGGCTCTGAGCAGCGGGTCACTGAGCAGCTCCAGTACGACCCGGCAGCCAACACAGCTGGGATGACCCAGCCGTTCTCCAGGACAGGCTGAATCGGCAAGTTCTGGGGGCTCACTGCAGGGTTCAGAAGGCAGTACATCTTGCCTAGCAGTTGAGTTTATTTCCGTAACCATGAGTGCAGTTTTCCTAGCTCTTGTCCAGATTTCGGTGTTACACAACCGTGAGCACAATGCGAAGGAGGACAGGAGGGGCGTGAGATGGAGTGTCACTTTCTGGTCACAGCAGAGCCCCAAGCCTTGGGGGAGACGTTCCTCCTGCCTTCGACGGGAAAACATGTTTGGGTGAACCATAACCCTAAGAATCTCCCCAGTACACAAACTGCAACTTGTCTCTCTCTGGAGTTGTGGCCACCTATGAGAAAGGAGAAAAAACGGTAAACTTGGGAGAGGAGCAAGGTCCTCTGAAAGAGCAATAGAGTCCCTTACACAACCTCATCTGGACACGTGAAGGACTGAGTGGTTCAGATCGACGGTTCAACTGCTCTGCTGCCCTCTGATACCTGCCCTAGGGATGTCTAGGAAAGGGCGAACAAGACAGCTTTTAAGCACATATTCCCAGACTTCCAGCAATTTAATACCTCTGTGTTTCACAGCTCTAGATCATTTTTTCCCCTCAATTTACCACTCTTGTAAGTACATTTTTTTTCCAAACATAATTTTGAATGGAAAGCAGATGATTACACTTTCCATGAGATGAAGAAGTTCAGAAGTTACCATCTCTTTCTCTGTTTTTGTTTGGGTTTGTTTTGGTTGTTTTTTGGGTTTTTTTGGGACCTGTTTGGTGAAAGGACTGGTAGTCTATGAAATGGTACTTCTCGAGATGAACCAGTTCTGAGGCTGATATTTTCCAGCGGTCAAAGCTTGGCTTTTACCAGACAATCTGTCAAGGGTTACACAGCAGGCAGAAGGAAACAATCACGTTGTCCCAAAGGGATTCGTAACACATGGAGACTCAGACAAGGAAATCGGGTTTGGGGAATAAAGCCTGGGAGAATGCTGGCAGGGAAGGGCATGCGGACATCTGCACCATGTGGCTGACAGACCAGAGACAACTCAGGTCCAAAAAAGAGCAAAAAGCTCACTACAGAGCTTAAAATAAAATCTGTGAAGGCAGGGCAAGGCTTCCACTCTTAGGCTCTCTGGGGATCTTTTCAAGTGAGCACTCAAGACCTTTCCAGAGTCTGAGGAGCTCTTTGATACCTGGTGTAAAACTACAGCCACCCAACCCTTTCAGAAAGCGTTAGGTAAAGCCAAGCCAAGAGCTGCCATCCATTTCCCAAACGCATCAGGACTGTGTCAACTGGAAAGCAGCCTTGCGCCTTCTAAGAAGGTGAAACCTCCTCTAAGAGTCTGGTTTTGTGACAGTCTTGCACTGCTGGACTTGACCTTCTGGGAAGAGGTGGGAGCAGCCAGCAGCCCTCAAGGGCCCTTGCGGTATCGGGGAGAGCTGGGGAGAGCTTCCTGAGGGCTCAGGGCTTCCCCGCTGCTACAGAGAAAAATCATGAAAGACAAAAAGGATCTTCAGATCAAACAAGGGAGACCTGCAGGTAAGAAGCATCCCAGACACCCAGTGGAGAGGGCGGATTTCTGAATCCAGCCAGGAAGCTGCTAGTTTCATGGCACTTTTAATCGCCTCCTTCTCCGTGGGCTTCACAAGTTCTGGGCTGAGAAGCAGTTGTCACCAGGGGACGGGATGCTCAGCAGCAAGGGGGAAGACCCAAGGCTTGTGGCTTCAGTCACAATTTCTTCCTAGGAGGTTTGGCTCGATTCAAAGTAAGAAAAAGGAGGTGAGCAGGAGGCAGCGAATGAGTAAGAGAAGGTTTATGGATTGCTATTTCCTCACCCTGAGGGACAGCTCCGAGCTAACACCAGCGATAACCCCAGCGCCGTAACAAAGTCTGAAGCAGCTTCCCGTAGGAGGAACAGACAGCACGTGGTTATGTTAGGAGCCTTAATAGTACCACCAGAGAGCTGCAATTACAGACCTGAACATGGGGTGGTTTTTTAACACTAAAAATGTAAAAAAAATTCATCCGAACTATTTTAGCATTGAAAATGTTTGTCTTTGTCCATTTGATGTCTATGTCTTTGGCTGACCTCATGGGAGCTGTAGTGAGAGTTCTTCACGCCCACACACAGCTCTGCAGATGAGATGCTGGGGCAAGACTACAGACCCCATGGTGTCCACACCGCAGTATGTGATGATGAGTAACTGAAGATATTGGCTCCTAAAAATGAAGACTTACGATAGCTGGCTAAAGTTCCTATTGCAAAATTTCTTTTTGAGACAAAATACATTATTTTTGGCTGAAAACTGCAAACTCCATTTTTTTCAGGCATTTTCTTTTCTAAAGAAAACTTCAAAGTGTCCAGAAAAACACAGGCAAGATATTTAAGGACAGCTAATATCTGTTAGGAAATAAATTAAGGAAGAAACGAACACTTACAAACACAGAAGCTGTCGTGCAGGCAAGTGCACATTTTCTACACCAGAAAAAAAAAAAAGCAACCCCACTTTATAGAATATTTCTGAATTTGAGCAATGTTATATTTTGACAGTTGTAATTATAACAGCCTCCAGCCTTTAAGTTTCCCGTGACGGAGCCTTTGCTGTTAATGCAGAACTGATTTAGGGACCGGGGTCCCTTAACAGCAGCTGACTCTTATTAGGTCTTGTTTCTGGCAGTAGGAGACTGAGGTAAATGGCCAGGTAGCCCAAGGCAAGCAGGAGGAAGAGGAGGAATCCATGGATAGAGCACAGAGGAGAACGGTAACTTGGGTCAGCTCAAAGAGAGACAAGAATGCAGATAACATCTTGGTTTTCCAAAGTCCAACAGGCGACCTGGGTTTTGTAAGATAGGATTGACAAAGTGGCTGGTGTCCCACTGACTTTGGAACTTTCTGAGATTAATTTGATCCTCGACGCTGGGTGATGGTCATGAGAGTTGTTCTTCAGACACTGTGCTGCCATCGCAAGGACACACCGTGGCGGGGAATGACAGCCACACACCATGCCCCCTGCAGCAGTCGATTTTGCTTTCCCCCCTCTGCTTTTGCTTTGTCCGCCCGCCCCGTGCTGTGAGCTCTCTTGGGGTAGCATGGGAGTTGCTGGGTTGGTGCCATGCAGAGGAAGGAAGATGAGATGTCCCTGCCCACGGCAGGGGTTGGAACGAGATGATCGCTAAGGTCCCTTCCTACCCAAACCATTCTGTGACTCTGTGATTCTATGAACTGAGTATGGATGGTAGGTGGCCACCCTCTTTGCACGTGGGCTTTGACCTGAGCCGTAAGCGCCGAGTCCTGCCCCTGACTGATGATGGGGAGCATTCCAGCCTTGGGGTCTGTTACGCCCATCCCTCTCAGATAATCTGGCTGCTGATATTTTCTCACTGGGGCTCAGGAAAAGGAGGTTTCCGTACCCTCCTGAGCTGAAGCATTTCAGACTTTAATGACTCAAGTCTGTGGAACAGAAGCAATAAAGATGTGGGAGAGAAGGAGGGGAAGCAAACTCTCTCTCAAAGGTACCAAAGTGTGTAACACCTCGTAAAGCAGTGGGAACTGGAGCTCGGAAAGTTATTGGAATCAAGACTTTCATCTCCTGTCAATAAAGCGTTATCAGCACCGAGCCCAATTTTCAGCTCTTAATTCCAGATGTGCACGTTGGAACTTCATGCCTCTTCTCATGCTGAAACCTGCAGCTAAGTTCAGGCCCCAGGGCAGATGGAAGGCAAACTAGAAAATAGACAAGTTCCTTCCACTTGTGTCCAAATAGGGGATTGTTAGAGTATGCACAAGATTTAATCCCCACTTTTCCGGGTTCCAGCCAGGAGCCAGGCTGTGACCTTGCAATGTTCCCTTGATGAGACCGAAGCACATGGCTGAAAGAATAGGAAAGGCCACAAGCTCTGGCTTCTCTGAGGTCTAAAATAAGAAGAGCCATTCAATCTTCTGGGTAATCTGAAGCCTTTCACTTGGAAAAATTATTTGGACAAAGGCATCTGGCTACATCTTTTCTCCAAAGGGCCCGTAGTATGGACAGAAATGAGGGCTAGCTGAGAGGTCCTCCCACAGCAGCAAGAAGGGCACCTCAGTGCTCACGTCCTCCTTGCTTTAGGGAGAGCGTGTTGGAAGATGTGCAGGTAATGTGGAAGTCACACGATGGTTGAGTTCATTGACAATAACGAGAACGTGCAACCCGACTCTCTTCACTGGGCAGCCACAAAACATCTCCACTGCCCAGGCTGAAGGACACCTTAGGGCACGCTTTGGCTCTCCATCCATTGCGCTTTGAGATCTGTGTTTGAAGTCACCACAAAAGCAGACAAATATCACAGCAGGCCAGGGATACAAGTTGCACCAGGCAGTTCTGGCAACCACTTTATACAGTAAAATAATTAAACATAGTGGCTTTCGGGGAAGATGAAAGAGTAGCACTGGGTTTTTTTATGCTCAGCTCTGCATTTGCCAGGGAACAATCAGAGAACAGGCAGCTCCCTTCCATGGCAGACAGCCGCACCTTTCGGAACCAAGCACGCAGGGAGCTGGAGATATTCCTGCACAAAATCCATGGTAAATTATCTGGGAATAGGGAATACAAAAGAAAAAAGGCAAAGGGAGAGAGGATAAGGAAGAGGAAAAACCAGAGAAATCCCTCTTGTGAGTTGCAGTAAGTCTTCACGTGTTCAAAGTGAAAGCGATAGAAACACTAAACATTTTATAGTGCAGCTTCATTTGTTTAGGCTTCCCTATTGAGCATTAAATTTTATGGCACTTTAAAGAGCACTTGATCGTTTTGTAAAGCCCTGCATTAAACACACACGCACACATGTGCATGCACACATGCACACACACGTGCACACGCACTCCTTTAACAACCTCAGCATCTTGTAGTGGTCCGGTACATTCTAATTTTACACGGTGAACTTAATGCAAAGCATCAGAAAACACCTTGCTAGGAGGGAAGAATTTGATGTCCAAAAGGAGAGGGGAGCGGAGAGAGAGAGTTCAGAAGGAGGCAAACAGTGGCCAAGGGAGCCTGCTCCAGCCCTGTCCCCAGGCCATCTCATGAGAGCCAGGTCCCACCAGCGAAGCAGCCAGCCCTGTGTGCAGTGTCCACTACTGTTTTTCTTCTCCAGAGGAGTTGTCACCACGTGGAACGTGTCTCGTAGTCAGCTCTTTGCCACTCAAACAGAAGTTTGTGCTGGTTTTCCAGAAAGCTGTTTGGAAGGTGCAATTGCACAGCAAAGGAGGGCACCAAGCTGGGAGGATGCTCTGTTGACCTGCTGGCTGAACTTATCATCATCTGGGCACCAAGGAGACTCCCAGGAGCTGGCCTGGCTTCCCCTGCACCCAGATACGTTTGAATTTGGTGGAAGGAACTGATGCCTTTCAAAGGATTTCCTTTCATGTCCTCTGCACCACACACCCTCCATACCTTCTGCCAAAACTGTGATGGACTTCTCATGTGATGGGAAAAAATAATGAGGCAGGTCTTAAGTGGGTCTGGGACTCCAAAAGCTTCAAGGAAATGCTGGAGGCACCGAAGGACTGTGCTTCCTTGGCAATACCTAATCCCCTTCAGATGAGAATCTTTAACCCGTGTGACCCCAGAGCCATGAATCAACCACCAAAGTCCTGACCCTCGGCGTGCTTTGCCATCAGTTTAGTGGTGGAAGAAGGGCTTTCTTTATGGTTTTCACTCAGGCACACCCTGCCTGCTTAGGACTTCAGAGAGAGACCATTTATCAACAGCTTCTTCTGCCCCAGCCTCTCTCCATGACACCCTGAGCTCCTTACTGTGATGAGAAGGTGAAGGTCAAGCGGTGGATATGGATGATGCCGTGTTGCCAAACACGGGGTGCTTCCTGAGCTCCTCTAGTTTCTCCAGCAAGCTCTGGCAGATGGAAAGCTGTTGGTCCAAGCACACAGGGCTGGTCCTCTCATTGTCATCAGGCTGCAGCGTTGCGTTAGGGCAGCAGGAGTGGGTGTTGATGGCACCTGAGGGGCAGCTCTACCAGCATCTCAGGAAGGGCTGAGCAGAGGAGCAAGAGCTGAGGGCATACAGGTGTGCATGGGTTTGAACTGTTTGAGAAAGTAGTGTTGGACCACCAGCTGGCTGCCTGACACCAAGCCTTCCATGGAGGGTTTTGAGAGAGCGTTTTGATGCCACGGAGGTTGCAAGCGCAGTCCTTGCTGAGTCTCGATCTCAGAGTGGCATAGCGCTTCCTGAACTTCTTGGGCTGTTGGCATAATTGTTCTTCCATCTAGTCTGCCTTTAAGTCCATCTAAAACCTTTGTTTTCTCCATGCCACCTCTACTTGAGCAGCTGGGAAATGCAGCCCTGTGTGAGACAAACTTGACGTGGAAAAGAAATTTCTGAGACTTGTCTTGCAGAGCTGAAACAATTGACTGAGTAAATATGTTATCCCATCAAGACCTGGATTTTGGTTGCTTTCTTTCTATTTATTTTTCTTTTTGGTTTGTTTTAAAAGGAACTCTTTATTAAAATGAACATCTATGGGCTATTGTAGGTATTCCTGTTACATGCTGAGGGGCTTTGATCTTACAAAGACAAGGAATCCAATGAAAGAAGATTTCATACCATTATATCTAGACAAGGTTTGCAGTCTAAAAAAAAACACAAAAGACATTCCGCTCTTACCAGAACTGACTTTTCTTTCGTTGATGGGGTATTGTGAAAACACTGAATGCCTTTGGGAACTCTCTGGGTTCTCTGCTTTATCTACTGCTTGTACATATTTTTGAGAAGAAAAAGAGCATGAAGACTTGTCTGCTGTGAAAGCCAGGTGGTTTTCCTGGCTCTAGTTGCAGGTTAGAGTTGCCTTTGAGCTGCAGCTTAAAAACTGATTCTTCATAAGCTTTAAGTTTGTGCCCCGCAGTGGCTACACTGCAACCCAAGGACCATCATGTACCCATACATCTGATGTCTTCAGTGGAGCTTCCCCAGCCCCGGTGGCAGAGAAGAACCAACAGCAGAGACTTGTACACTTGCTGTGCATGACTGTGCAGGACTCCAGGACACCTACCTGGCCAGGGGATAGCCTGCCCTGAAGCCCAGGATAGAGCCAGGCTCCTCCAAAGGGCAACCAAAGCATTTCAGTGAAGTCTCAGCTCTGCATCGTGCCCAGCCAAGACACCACCTGCTCTTCAAATCTGTCACCAGAAGTCGCTTGGATTTTTAACAAAATCGTCAACAGGACAGTGAATTCACTGAGTGTTTTCGTTCTGTCCCAAGCATGTCTTAAGGAGAAGATCTCAAAAAATCTGTGGTGGTCAGGTCCCCTAGGAGCTGGGTGCTTTAGGCAAGAACAGTCAAGGGACTTGCAAGGTCCCTGGATTGTCCTTGCAATTTAAGAAGCTGAAGATTGGATTTAAATAGTGGAAAAGGTGAGTTATATAGATTTCAAACATGCATGTGCTGTATTTTGTAAGCGTTTGCCTTCTTCAGGGGAAGTTTCCAACAGCACAGTACGAGTGTGTAATACCTACTTTCTTCTGGTGAGTCAGTTAGCTTTGTTTTTAATTGTTAAACACTAGTAGGCCTGAATTTTCCATTGAAAGCTGTATTTTGAGCATCCAGAGAGACACAGATCTCATGCAGAGGTACTGCAAGAGATGTTATGCTGATGTCATGGGAATGTGTCCCGCGCCCTTTGCCTCTTGCAGTCAGAGCTGGACCTGGGTTGGCACTGGTGTGCTGCCTGGCTCCTAGCCCTGGGGAAGAGATTTGGAAACCGGGATTGAGAAAGCCAGGAAAAAGACTCGGGATATGCACAAGGAGAGATTAAGCCAGGCTAAAACTGTAGCCCTGGGGTCTAAGTCTGGTGCAAGACATGGTGTGACCGCACCCACAGACACGAATCGATTCAGCCTCGCCAAGCCAGGAGCCCGAGCCCGTGTCCGTGCTGCCGTGCAAAGGGAAAGCACGTTATCCTGGCTCAGTCCTGGCTCCCGCAGCGAGCTGGCAGCAAAGCCAGGAGCAGAATCACGGCTCTCAAGAACACCACTCTGCTGCTCCCCTCCTGGACCTGTCCTTTATTGTCTTTGGGAGCCCACCAGCAGGCAGGCAACAAATTAAGAAGATAGGGAAGCTTTTAAAAACATGCTTCCAATTATCCAGGTGCCTGGTCAAAAGCCTCACGCTTTCGCTCGCAGTAAAAATGACTCGTCTTTTCCTTGGGGCCCTCTCTTTTTCTCCTTCCTCTATTTTCACTTCTTAGCCTTTCTATCTTTCCTGAGAAAGAGAACTGGCTGTTTAAACATCATTAAAGCCAAACTAATTTTCACAAAATATATGCTTGCAGGCACAAGCCCATTGCACCGGGGACAAATACATCCTGGTCCCAGAGCTGTCATCACAACCATATGCTTTGTACTGTGTCTCTGAATAGATCCGTCCCAAGGTGAATACGGTAATGCTTTAAAGTAGCGTATTTGTTAAGCATTCTGTCAGGACCGTAAATCAAAACAGGCGAACGTCATTTCTGCTGGGCAGGCAGGATCCCAGCACTATCCTGGAACCTTGTGAATGGCAGTGACGGGGAGGGAACATCACATCCAGCCCCTCCTTGGTGCTGAGGACCAGCTCATGGGAAGATGTTCCCAAACTAGCACTTGCGAGCGGTGCCAGGGCCGTGAATCCAGATGTGCAAACAGAAGTAAGGGCTGCAATCCCACTAATGAGGGCAGAAATTAGAAAAAAAAAAAAAAAACAACAACCAGGAATCACTGGGTACAATGTGTTTTCCAGATAGGTCACTCAAAGCAGCCTTGCTCCAATATAGTCATCCCTCGAAGGACAGTATCTACTTCTTGTGAGCGTGTGCTGCTTCTGGGAACCATGACAGCATAGGCACCCAATATTTCACGTCTGGCAAAGCCAGTTTGTGCCTAAACTTCACCACATCATCTAAAGTTCGGGATGTGGCAGTTGGGCACATACCAGAAAGAAGCAGCCACAAAGTCCGGGAGTGCTCAGATCCCTGCGTTCGCTTCAGTTTCCTCTCTGGCTTCGTCTGGGAATGTTTGTGCCAGCAACCTAGAGAAGAAAATGAAGTCCATTGCACACAGATGCTTGGCCAGCTCTCAGTAATGAAACACGTCTTTATCGTCCGCAATTTTTGATTTAAGGAAAGGGGCAAAACTGCCCACAGTTTGCAGAGAAAATAAAATATATAAAAAAAGAAGCAAGCCTCAGTGCTTGGGTTGTGAAACGCAGCTTCCTCGGGACAATAAAGACGTGTTTCATTATGGAAAGTGGCCGACCATCTGTGCATGCTTGACTCATATCCCTCAGATCTGGGAAGTAACAAGGCCAGTTTTACACTCACTTCGCCAACTGCAACCGTGCTGACGTGTTTGACTCTGTAAACATTGCCAGCGTTTTCGGAGCGAAGAGTACATGCCTCCCGCTCCTCTGGACACGCTCCTGCCATGGCGAGCCTTCCCGTGTCCCCTCTGACAGGCAGAGCCCTTGGGCATGTCACCCATCTGCCACGTGCTGCTCCAAAGGGCTCTTTCTCGTGCAACCGGCAGCCTCTAGCGTGGCTGGAATTATCCCAGAGCAGCAACACCCGTGCTGTTTAAAGGGCATATGTGGCATGACACACTACCTGGGGCCAAAGCAATACTAAGCAGACCATGCTTTGTTGGTGAAATCCAACTCTTGGTGGTGTTTTTTTCATATCAGCCTGACCCACGGGGACTTGTTGGAGAGGACACAGTGGGGGAACCACCAACGAGCTGATCTCCAACCAGTGCCACTGGTGGTTGTGATGCCACTTGCACCTTCCTCCCAACCAGCCTTCGTCCCTCAGGGGGTTCAAGGCCAGGCTGGATGAGGCTTTGAGCAACCTGTGCTAGTGGGAGGTGTTCCTGCCCATGGCAGGGGGGTGGGACTTGATGGTCTTTAAGGACACTTCCAACCCAAACCATCCTGTGATTCCGTGATTCTATGAACTAACACAGGCTGTGTCTGCTCTGGCAACCAGCCCTTGACCTGGAGGTTGTCAGACACGCTGTTGTGGCAGAAATGGCAGGGTGGTGCTGAAGGAGGCTGCTGTGGGACGGGTGGGAAGGGTGTTTTGTGTGGGAAGTGTGGGGTGGAGCAGAAGGTGAGATGTCTGGGGTTGGCTCCATTTTGGGGTCAGGTTCTTCATGACACAGAAGGTTTCACTTCTCATATCTCACCTGTTGAAGGCCAAACCTTCACACAGATCTTTAGCTTTTACATTTGATTCATGGCGCAGTCTATCTGTCCATCTATCTCTGATGCTTCCTATGTCTATCCAAGTACCAAGGCTACCGCTGGTTAGGAAAAAAAAAACCCAACATCCAATTTCAGGAGAGAGCGAGCCCTGGGAAGAGTAATAGTTGATACCTACCCAACATGATTGAAGATGTACCAAAATCTACTCAGACTGCTCCAAGATCCATCAAAGACAGTATAAAGACTCCAGCTGTGACCACCAGCCCTTGGATCAGGTCCTAAATGAAGCCATGTGAACTATGTGTGGACAGAAGAAACACAGCCTTAAGTGCACAATGCAGCAAAGATATGGCATTTCCCAAACTGCAGACAAACTGATTAAAAAAAAAAAAAAAGAAGAAAAAAAAAAGAAAGAAAAAAGAAAAAAAAATGGCCAGAAGATCAGAACTGTGCAGGCTTCCTCTGTGTCTGTTCTGTATGGCTCAGCAAGGGTAATACAGTACCAGGAGCCCTCATTTCTAAACACGACACAAGGAGCTGGAATTGGTGTTTACACAGTCATTTTAGGGAAGGAAGAGAGTTTAATTTCAGCAGCACCCCACCTACACGTGTGCCTGGATATCATTATTGGCAGGTGCATGTAATCACAAAAACACCGATCAAATAATAAAAAACATTAAGTTTCAGCTCAAGATCAAAAGAATGAACCAAAACCTCTACCCTGGCTCAGCCCGATGTGTCAGCCACATGCCTCAGTACCTATAGCCTCAAGATTACTCATTCCTCCGAGGCACATATGTTTGGCTCTCTGGGAAAGCGGAGGAGCTTCTCCTCCTGGGCCCCCACCTGTAAAATCAGTCAGCAGCGGCATTCCTGGGAGTGATGCAATGAAACCAAGCAAGGGGAAATTTCTGGACGGTGAGGTCTGGTAAAGAGTGACAGGCAGAAATCCAAGGAGCAGTGCACCTCGGGTAACCGATATCGGTGAGCAGATGTCCAGCTGTGCCTGCTGAGGGGTTGCATTAGGTGGCTGAGCCAGGGACAGACGGGTGACAATGCAGCATTATTAAAAGTGGGAGGGATGATAGCATGGCACTGGCCAAAATTAAATGTCCTTCCAAGGCTGGGGTCCCGTGTTCATAGAATCATAGAATCACTAAGGTTGGAAAAGACCTCAAGGATCATCAAGTCCAACCCTCAACCCAGCATAATTTAGGTAATTTTAAAACTAGGTTAGATAAGGAGTTGAAGAAGACATGGCCTGGATCAGTCCTGCGCTGGGTTCCCAGAGGAAAGCTTGAGGTAGGATTTAATAGCTTTCCCCCCCTCCCCTAGTTCTAATTTCCGTTAAGTGGAAGGCTTTGTGCTGGCCCAAACCAGAAGGCAAGGGTTCTTTGAAACGCTTGGCTAAATGCTCCTCTTGCTTGCACCGGGAGAAGCATGGATTTAACTCCCCAGCAATCACTGGAGCTCACCCAGGGCCTCTGGTGTTCAGGGCAGGAGCTTGCCTGATGTCCCCACTGTGTCCCCTTGCTCGTGTCTGACCAATGCCCAGCACAGACCAGCTGCCCCATCACGCTGGGAAAGTCGGTCCCTGTCTCCATCAGGCTGTGGTGCAATGAGGCTTTCTTGGGGGTTTATTCTTTCTAAACTAACTCGCTGCTGGCCACCGCAACCGGCATTTTCGAGTCACTAAACTGCAGCTGCTTGGCACAGCACGTCCAGACAAGTGAGGAAAAAAGTAAAGGGAGCAAGAGATTCGTGTGCACAGAGCCCAGGTCAACAGTGGTTTATTAAGTCCCATTAACCATATGGTCACGATTATAATAAAAGCCTGAGTTATGGCCAGTGACATGTGTAAACCACCCCCCCTCCTCAAAACCCGATATATATATGATGGGTGTAGATTCAATGTGAACACAGACCTAGATCACAGGGTTTTTTTAACCCTTTCTGATCCCAAGAGAAAGGGAGAAAGACATGAGCACAACCAGGCTATGTCTGACAACTCTCCAGCTCAGCAGTCTCTCGAAAGATACAGCCTCTCCTGCTGCTGCTCTCCTTTCCTTCACGGGCTTGCTGCAACAGCTTGGGTTGGGAGACCCCTCCTTCACCATCAGACCCCAGTAACTGGGACACTTTTCCATGCACTAGCAGGGGGCCCAGCTCCTGCTCCCTCTCCATCTGCCTTGTGAAGAACCTGCATGACTCCCGCAGGCTCCCACCGGGGCTGGCTGGGGGTAATTTGGGTCAGAATTTGGCCCTGCATATTTCTGAGCAGTTTTGTAAAGGGCTGGCTCTGGACTGAAACACCTGCAGGCTGACCCTTAAGGGTGAGAAAATATTTTTGATGCTGTGAAGACATCCCATTTCTTTAGTACCACCCACAGAAAGCGCTCGCAGCACTCCACTGGCACAGAGCGGTTTGACACGTGAGATGCAAAGGCCCTTCAGCTATTTCACGGGCCAAAGAGCCGAGGTGAAAAGAGGCACTTGGCTAACACAAGTGATGACATTAGTGACAGAGCTAGGAAGAAAATTCAGAAAGCAAAAGTGGAAAGAAGCAGCAAAGTATGCAAGCTCCAGGTGTCTGAATCTGTGGGATAACTGCAATGCAATTCACACTCTGTCCTGTCTTTCCAAGTGATTCATTTGCCAGAGAGGTTCTCTCTTCTCTTCTCTTCTCTTCTCTTCTCTTCTCTTCTCTTCTCTTCTCTTCTCTTCTCTTCTCTTCTCTTCTCTTCTCTTCTCTTCTCTCTTCTCTTCTCTGAAAATGATCAGACTTTGTGCCTGGCTCTACACCAGGAGCAAGGCTGGTGGCAGAGCAGATTGTGGAGCAGTCGCTGGGGTGACTGTCGAGGAACACTCAGGATTTGGGAAGGATTCCATTTACACGCAGCAGCGGTCAACATGCAAATCCTGCTGGGGACAATACCTGTGTTCTCCCCTTGGACATCTCAGCAGCCTGCAAAGCAAACACTGTGGCCAAGCAGATCCCAGCACACCTTCATCATGCCTCAACCTCATCCCCATCCATCCTCTCTCCCGACGCGGCTGCGTGTCCAGCCTCAACCCAAAGTCACGCAAAACTCAGCTGCTAGCACTGACCTGAGCAACCCCTTCTGACACACCCCCCACCCATCCCCTCCCTTCAGCAGCTTCCTAGATCTCCATCCTGAGGTGTGATTTGCCTCAGGGACTCCGGTGCTGCTGGAGAAAAGGCTTTGGTCAGGAGCTCCACTTGCCTTTCCATCACTGGGAGCTGGAGAGATTCAGACAGCAAAGCCTCGGAGATAAATAAAAATTGGGTTGAGGCAGCACTGGAAAGTGCTGGACATGCAAAGAAATGACCTAAAAGGTAAAAGTCAAAGATAAATAAGAACAGTCCGTGTAAACTGTGCGCTCATCTTAACAATAAACAGAACGGCTGCCGCGGAGAAACTTGAAAGGGCTCCACTCTGCAAAGATGAATGGTTTGCTGAGCCTGCTCCGGGCTCCATTTGAGGGGCTTCAGCATGAGTAATTGGGTGTGAGGAGTGCTTGCTCACCGGGGCTGGAGCAGGCGAGCTCTGAGGAGGGGGGAACGCGTAATGATCACTGGGGTTATTTATTGTTTCGTTTGCTCATTAGCTTGGCATCACCTTAAGTCTCCAGCCACAGCACGTGACGGCTTTGAACTGGCGCCCCGGGTGTCACGGACGCTGTGACATGCAGTTTTGATGTGTGCCCCACAGCTCCCGTAGGATTTCCGCTCTCTGCTTCGCTCAGCCCAGCCGTCCGGCTGGGGATAAATCACCCTCCCCTCCCCAGAACAGCTCGGGGCTTTATTGCTATTATCTATCATTGTAGAGTCCTTGGCCGGACGCGTGCAAGCTCACTGTCTCTCAACAGTGAGGGCAGGGTTTCAGTACGCTGGGAGAGCTCAAACATGGGGAGCTAAAGCCTTGTGGGTTTCCCCAGGCTTGCTATCCATCACGGGCAGCGTGCGAAATTGGAGATGAGCCGTGGGACGGAGCACGGGCGGCTCTCGCTGAAGGCTCCTGCCTGCAGAGGGACGAGCTCTGCAGCCAGCCTGTGCATCGCTCCCCAGGACGGGGGTAGCACAGCAGGGCCAGCCCTGCTCTCTGCAGCTGAATTTCCACTCCATTTATCTCCTCAGCAAGGGGAAATCTTCCTTGCTGGCACTGCCTGGCCTTAGCAGTGCTTGGGGAAGATGCAATGTTAGAAGACAAGCCCAAGGAGAAAAGAAGAACTGACAGAGAAGCTCTCAGCCCAGGGACACCAGCTGCACAAATGCCAGTTGAACGCTTGCGAATGTTATCTATAGCAGAGGACGTTGTCCAACACAGCCATGGACTTCAGCAGCTCGCCTGCACCAAGGGAAACTGTCAGAGTCAACACCGTGTGCCATTAGCTACTTTCATTCCTTTAATTTCACACCAAGAGTTCCCCAACCTAAACAAAGCCTGAGTTGCGAGTGACAGAGCCCACACTCTTCCTCAAGTCACCCAGGCGTCACTCGTGACCACAACAACGTGCCACGCAACTGCCACGGTAAAATACAAGCTCAGCAAAATGACAATGGCAGGAGGACGCCCAGAAAACACCTCTGGGACTTGACAAAGGTGAATAAGATCCCAAACAGCAATGCAGTAACACTTACACTGTCCTAGCAGACCTGGCCTGCTTGACTTGCCCTTGCTTTTTATTAAGCAGGGTTTGACTTGGCCATGAGGGCAGGCGCAATGTCAACTATGCACCCAGGGTGATGGATGTGAGGGGCATTAGAAGGCAACAAGGAGTTTTTAAAACTGTCGACCCACGGGCAAATATCAGGTGGGTTTTCTGTGAGTGTCTGCCCAGGAGGCATCACCTCAGCTTCTCTTGAGACAGCCAGAATTACAGTGCTCCCAGATGTTGTTCTGAGCATCCACCCTGGCACAACCACCCTGCAAATACTTCTGTAGTCGCTCCAGAAGTTTGCAAGCTCCAGATAACGCTGACACTTAGATTTTCCCCTCAATGTCTCCCTGACTCCCTTCCCACCTTCCCATCCCAGGTCCATGCAACATGAGCAACACAACTCCCTTCCCAGGCTGTTTTCCCGTTTTTTTCGGTGATGATCTGTTCTTTCACATGCCCCACATCTGTGCCAGATTCCGGCTCCCTGGGGCTGCAGACAGGGAGGCAACCGCATGGCATGGGTGATACCCTTATTCACACACTTCCTCCCTGGCCCTGAAACTGATGTGTGCTCTTCGTGACAGTTCTCTGCCACCCCTCCTGCACCAGCGGAGAGGATTGCAAGGATGCGCAGAGACAGGCTTTGCAGAGGTGGCTCCATTCCCTCTTGCTAGCCGCCAGCACATGTGGTGGGTCCACATCTGGGCTTCCTCTCCTGCTCCACCTGGAGCCGTCCAGCCGAGTGCGGATGCAGTGCCCAGGTGACTGGACCCCAGAGGGGGATGAAGAGGCTTTGGAAGCCTGCAGAAACACAGCGCTGCAGCTGAAAAACCCAAGCGCACCTCTGTGATGCTGGATGACGGACACATTAAAGGCATCTATTTCGGCTCCTTGGAGCCAGATGCCTCCTCCTTCCTCGGCTGGGCAGAGAGCCGGCTCAGCATGGAGTATTCTCTCCCATTTCCTAGGGATGTCAGTCGAAGGCAGGCTCTTGGAAGTTCAAGCGTGGCCAAAAGGAAGCAGATTTCAAAACACACTCCTCCCTCCATCCCCCCCTTCCTTAGGCCTTTTGTTTCCAGTTCCCCCTCCTCCCATCAAAGACAGAAACAAGAAAAGATTCTGGAGTCACCAAGCCATGATCTATCATTCTTTCAGGGGAGTTTCTTCTAATATTAATCAACACAAGCCTCTCTCCCCGCCTCCCCCTCCCCAAGGGAGCAGCGGGCTTGGAAAGCTCAGGCGGGTTTCGCATGGGTCTCGCGGCAAAATTCCTTAGTTCTCAGTTGGAGCGAGATGGTGTTGGGGCAGTTGCCAGGCTTTTCTGAGATTCTTGGAAGATAAATGAGATTCACTGCCTATTGCCTAGCGCCGCGAAGGCACAGGACACCCAGAAACTGCGCTGTTTGCTGCAAAGCAACCGGCTGCTTTGTCCTGCGGATTCGAGCCAGCGTCCCCACTTCACTGTCATTGTCCCCAGTGAAGAAGGTGAGGCTCCAGCTGGTGGCCAATGACACCTTCTGTATGTTGGTTTTTGACCCCGGACGGGATTGCAGAAGCACACAGACAACCTACAGACATCAGCTGCTGACAGACCCCCGGGGGCAGCCTCTCGGTGACAGTGAGAGTACAATTTCTCAGGCCACTTTTTTCCCCTCCCTCAGTCTCTCAGGAGGTGCCAGCACAGGAGTGGGCTGTTTTCTCCCCACGCCCGGTGGTGACAGCTTTACACCAGGCACAGACGAGGCAAGTTTGGGCTGTTTGGAGGGTGTGGAGGGGCTGAAGTGAAGATGCTGCCTCCTCTTGTAGTCTCTAGCCCCGGTACAACATGAATGCTTCTGATGTTAAGCTCTGCAGATGAGCCAAAGAATGTCCTCAGTTGGCTGCCAAGTGGGAAACTCCCATCCATGAGTTCAAGATGCTGGCTGGCCTCTCCACAGACCAGGGCTTGGGTCCCCAGATGGCAAGAGGCACACAAGGAGCTCCCAGCTCCTCCTCATCAGGAGGTAAAGCAGGTGTCTCATCAGCATTCTCCGGGGGAAGAAAGAAGGATGCTTTCAGGTTTCCAAGTAATCTTAGAAGAGTCTCCTCTTCCCTCCTCTGTATCTGGCTCCCACGCCACACTCTTGTCTGAGGATGAATTCATTTCCTGCTGTGCCCATCGCTGCTGATTTGGCTGGTTTTGCAGACCATCATTTACAGAACCTCGCACCCTGCTGCTGATATAATTGTGTCACTGGATTTACTCCAGTCCACTAAAATGGCAGGGAAGGTGCTCGAATCTTCCACGAATCCTTGCAGGCTCTGCTCGCTTCATGGATCTTGTAATGATCTCTGCCCTCGACATCCCTCCAACTCTTCCCTTCTTTTGTTGTTTAGTTAGTCTAAACATCAACAGCCATCAACAGCCACTAAGCAACAGTCTTTTTCTTTTTCTCTTTCTCTTTTTCTCTTTTTCTTTTTCTTTTTCTTTTTCTTTTTCTTTTTCTTTTTCTTTCTTTTTCTTTTTCTTTTTCTTTTTCTTTTTCTTTTTCTTTTTCTTTTTCTTTTTCTTTTTCTTTTTCTTTTTCTTTTTCTTTTTCTTTTCTTTTTTCTTCTTCCTTTTTCCTTTTTTTTCTCTTTCTTTTTTCAAACATCCCACTAAAGAGTCACATATATTTACACTATGTTGAGGACCAGGTTGGAATCATATTTGGCCCCTTCTTACTGAGATCAGAGCTGCCAAGGGAAAAAATGTAATACTTAATGAACTTTTTGAATTATTTTTCAGCTCGGCATCAAGTCTGGTCTAGACCAACCCTGGTCTAAATTTCCATGAAGACTCTTCTGATGAGGCCAATCTAAAGTTTTTTGGTTGGCTGTCTGAGAGACTTTGGATAACTTTGGAGGAAAGTGCTGAAATTGTGTTGAATTTTGGTGAAAATTCCCAGCTGTAGAAATTATGTTGGAATTTCAAAAATACTATTTTGATTTGTTGGGGTTTTTTAAAATCTTATTACATTTTATTTATTTGTATGTTTTTCTTTCCATTATTTCATTGCACATCACCATAAGCACATCCCAGGGACACATTTGGAACCAGCTTTAAAAGGACAGTAAATATAATGTAGAAAGGAAGAAAGCCAAAATGGTATTTTGAAATATGACACATTTCCAAAACTGGAAGCAGTATTTTCATGAAACAAAAGCATTTTCAAACATCTGAAATGATCTTAAAATTCTGCTTCACTGAAAATTATAAACATATTAGTTTTCATTTTGAGCTTAAACAGAAAGGAAGCTCATCAGCGATGACATCGTCTGTGCAAGTGGCATTCGGAGGCCGAAGCAGCCCTGGGTCTGTGTCTTTAAGAAGGAGGGATGACAAGAGGCTGGCATGCGGTGGCTGTTAGCATTTCCAAGATGCTTTGTATTATGGCAGGACAGAAGAGTTGACAGTCTCTTCTCAGCTCTGTGGTTAGCTGGCTACAGGCATGCAGTCATTACTCTATATTAATGTGAGATGCGAACATTGTTTCGCTGGTTATAATTATTCTCCAAGTGGTACAACCTTCAAAATTACAGCCTTGGAGGATCTCTTTCTCTGTAGTTCTTCCTGGGAGTCTCTGCCTGGGTCGGTTCCCAATAATGAGATTTTCTAAGGGGGGCTGGGAATGTATTGATTGATTTATTTGCTTCTGGATGTTCATTAACTTTGATGTTCTGCAGCCACGCTCCTGGCTGCCATACTGCATGCAGGGGAACAGCGAGGCTGGGCCTCCGCTTAGGAGAAAGACCACAGCGGGGGTCAGATGGGAGCGAGTGGCGCTGGTTTGTGTTGCATTTTTGCTCTTAAGCCAAAAGGAGAAACCTTTCTGAAGAGCCCTTCTTTTCACCAGACACCCCAACAGAGAGGAGTGGGGACACCCCCGTGCACTGGGCATTTTTAATATGGCCAAGGAAGATGGAGATGCCCTGGTGCAGGGTTTCCCTCCAGAAAACCAGGAGTGGGAACTGCTTGTGTCCCCCAGGCAGCTGCCAGGGCCCCCAGCTTGCACCCTGACCAGAACAGAAGCAAGGCAGACACCCAAAACAATTGCTTCAGCAGTGATGAAAGGGATCAGCCTCCCTTTATCTCCACAAAAGACACTGTGTCATCAGTCTTTGCGCCATATTTCAGCACCGTCCCCTTCACCAAGCATGCCAGCGAGGGGCTGTGTGGCTGTAGGAGCAGATGTGGTGATGGGTTCGGCATTGTTGAGCCTAAGGCTTGGATGAAAACCAAGCTGCTCCTCTCACACAGGCAAGAGCCATCAGCAGGGATGACCTCCAGCAAACGCTCGTCTCTCAACGGGATCTTAACCAGAGCCTTGCCCTCCATCACCAGAGCCATCAGCACCCACTGAAACGAGGTGCTGGAGAGCCTAGAAGCACGTCCTGCGAGGCTTTGGGTTCATGCTGCTGCGGTGTAGCCGTCCGCAGGCCAGCAGAGGGAAGTTAGGGAAGGAATGTAGGTGGCTAATGCCAACGCCACGTATTGACATTCCCTCCTCAGCCCAACGGGCCGGTCACCATTTGCAAACATACCAAAGGTGGCTGGCCTTCAGCTTGGGTCCTTAGTGTGTTTCAAGGTTCAAATGAGGCTGCAATGTGCAACCTATTTGAATTACTGGAAGCGCAAACCCATATTTTTCTTCTTTACTACCTCCCTCTTCATCCTCTTCTTCTCTTGCCTTCATACACAGCAGGGCAAAGTGAACTAGGAATGGAGGGACACACTCATTTCTTCTGGTAACGGAGAAGAGAGATGGCTTTTTTTCCAGAGGAAGCAACTCTGTGCTTAGAGGATACCATTTCAAGAGCCCTAACGTTAATGTTTACATGATGCTGCATCTACTAGAGCAGCACATGTGACACCCATGTTTCTGGTAGCAGTCTCCTCAACCAGCATTTTGCCACACACATCATATGTCAACAAGACCTCCTGCGTGTTGCTCATGGAGCTCTGGCTTCATACCTCTCTTCCAACCAATTTGTACCATACTCTGAGTATTCAGCAGCTTGCCACAGTGCAGAGCCCAGCCATAAATCCATAAATCACTAGTGGGGAGCCGTGCTACAGATGTCCCCTTGGACCTCTACACTGCCAGGATGAAGTGAGGGCCACGGGAAAGTGGCCCCTTTGCTAGGATGGATCTCACATGGATAGATGGTCCTACCAAGCAAAGTCAAACAGTTTTCACATTGCAGCAAGAAGGGACAAGAAAAGCCATGGAGATACCCATTCCTGCTTACAGAGTGGAAGCAGCAGAGAGTTGGCACTGCTCCTCATCAGAGTGGATGCAAATATCCTTCTAGAGAGCAGGCAAGCAAGTTCATTCATGGTAAACCGGACTCTGGGCTCCTGCTTCCTCTCTCTTTCTAATCCAAGCCCCGATCCCTCAGGATTATTCAGATATCTAACTGCTCGTTAGACACATACTCCCCACTAACATTAATGGCAGGTTCCTAACAAGGAGGCAGATGCCCAGACCTTTGAGGGAACCTGGCATTCTAGCAGTCGCTGGTTTCTGTCAATTCTCTCATTTTTTCTGCTTGTGGAAATGAGAACAGAATTGATCTCATTGCTCTCAGAGCACTCAGTGGGTGCATGTGCCACTCCGCATACAAAGTGTAGATACCTCTAAATACTGGGACGGGTAAATTGCGTTCTCAGCAGCAGCAATGGACCCGATTGCTTTCTGCAAATGGAATTTCTTTAGAACGCTCAGACTCAGAATTTAGTCACCCATTTGCGAGCGCTCAGTCGGCATCTTTCCTCTTACTTCATTCTCTCTCCTCTTCCTCACACTTTTTGTCTTGAGGTTGAAGGCTGGAAAAGTCTAGCCATCAGCAGACACATTTCTCCTTTCTTCACCAGCTCCTCAGACCAGCTGCACATCCTTCCCCCTTTGCTTTGAATCTCCTGTTACACCTTTAGCATCTACCTTTTCCCAGCTCTTCATGATGTTGGGGTCCTCGATTTCTGGTGTGTTTTAGCACCAGCATATTCCCTTCCGTGGGTCCCTCTGAGACCCATCTGATCTGCTCACCCTGCTTCCCATTGCTGACCAGAATAGCCAAACCTTGATTTCATGTGGGACAAATGTTTTCCGTGTCACACTAATCAGGACACAGAGATAAGGGCCAGCTCTGTAGGCTCGGTGGCACCTGGATGGTTTATGTGTGGCCAAATTGTCTCAGTACAGTTTGAGGTAACAGGTAACAGCCCATAGTTTGCCTAAAGCCCAGATTCCCATGGTTGGGCTCCGGGAACACTGGGTTGGGACTCAGAACTGCAGCCTTGACATTTCATAATGTGCTGGATGGGAAAAAGTAGCCAGAACTGAAGTCCTGAGTAAGAGTACCTCTTAATGGCCCCATATTGAGAGGAAAGCAGCTCCTGGAAGCCATACAGCTGCTGCATCCCCCACACGCTGCCCTCATCCCGATCTTACAAGTGACCAAAACTCTCCGCTTTAATTCCAGCAATTTGCTGAATCTCTGCTGGCTCTTTTGGGTTTTCCTGTCTCTAGCTTTCTGTTGGCTGACAATAGAACCTGAAACCACAAAGGTTATCAATTTCCAAGTCCCTCTCTACCCTGGCAGATCCTTAAGCTCTCTGAAAGAAAGGAAACAAGGCAGTAGAGCAGCACTCTTTTTTTATTTCTCCAAGGAGGACCAGGGAAACCAGCAGCCTTTTGTCCTCCTAAGCTTTCTAGAGTGCCTCGGAGAAGCAAAAGGCATTTACTCACAACAGAGTACTCTCCCTTTCTCTCCATGTCACTAGTCCCACCCAAGGGCTGGGTGAGGCGCGTGGGACGGGTGAATCCACACCTTCTGGTTTCTGTGGTAGAGTGCCAAAACCTCCACTGTGCCCAAGACCCGCACGCTGACAGCCAAAGGAATGTTGAGATTTCCAGCAACATGACACAAGTGTTCAAAACCAAGCTTCGAGCACCATCCATCCCGTCTCCGACACAGACCAAACTCTGCGAGAGATGTTGTGAAACGGTGGCAGCCAGGCTGGGCTTACCAGAGCTCTTTTGGCTGCCGCTGGAAATCCAGCTATTGGCCAACAGTCTGAGCTGTCTGCAGCAGATGACTGGGTGCTGTGAGACTGTTCTCTGAGCTCTCAGACAATGAAAGGACTGTTGGTTTGGTTTTTTCCCCAAGCTTCCTCACTGACTGCCACATTTAATGAAGATACATATTGGGACAGTCAGCACCTTAGGTGGTGAGACCATCAGTTGTCTTCTGCAATGAAAGGGGCCCTTTTTTCACCCTTCTAGTTACTGAAGCTTATTGAGAGAGACTGCAAGAGATGAATTATCCCAGCTGAAAAGTCTGGGCCTGTTAAATCTCGTAGGGTGGCTAGCTGGGCAGCGCTATTGCAACATGAAGATGACTCAACCGCATAGCATCTTTGTTGGCATCCCATTAGCTGCTGCGGAGACGATTATTTCTTTATTGCTAAACAGAGTCTGTCAGTGGCTTTGGGGCATTTCTGTGAAAAATGTAACAGAGGCAGAATAATAATTCAAAACACGCCAGACCAGAAAGCTATGGCTCACTGTATCAGATCCCTTCTGCCTGAAAATCAACCAGTCCAAATCGTTCAGGGGTGGGTGACCCAATGCCACAGACGCTTGCGAGTTCACCAGAAGCAGCGCATCCTTCCAGGAAAGCAGGATTCCTTTCTCATCCAAATGGCCTTACAAATACAGACGCAGAAGGGAGCAGAGAGATTCTCCAAGGGGAAGCTACATCAGCAGAACTGACTCAGAAGAAAAACTCGCTTTTCAACGTTTTCCGTGAGGCGTCAGCTGCTCTTGGGTGAAGTGATGCTAGCAGGCAGCGTCCCAGTTACTTTCCCACTGTGGGAACCAAACCCTTTTAAAACTGTTTTGACTGTAACCAAGGAATTAGAGAGATAGATTAAGCCAGCCGAAAGTGTGACAATCTCCTAAAGGCGCACAGATGGTGAGCAGACCCTGGAAACTGATTCACTTTGAGTGATCACTTTCCTGAAGCACATTTTGGACAGTTTTCAGCCTCTCTGAGGACCTGAGGAAACCCGTAACATCTCCAAGCCAAAATGAGGGGCAGGAGGGGGAGAAGGGAAAGAAGGGGGGGAAAAAAAAAAAAAAAGCGTGATTTCTCCTTGAAATGCGCATTCACACATAGTTATTTATTTATTTGCCCTTTGACATCGAGAGAAGCTCATCTCTCAGAGAACGCTCACCCGTGGCTCAGCCCAGATGGAGGTGGGATACAAATTCCATTGCCAGAGCTAACCATGAAAAGATTTTTTCCCCGTTTTACCAGAAACCACAATCTCCCAGAGTTCCCAAGACTGCTCAAGTGATGTATAGCTTGGTAATTGTCCTGAAAGATAAGGGAAAAACCTCCTCTGCGGTTGCATTTGATATTGGCCTGATGTATGGGATTGCTCAGCGCCGGCTCGGTGCAGGGTGTCTCGAGACAGCGTGGAGCATCGCCTCTCCGCCTTCTTCTCGCTGGGGAAACTCAGCTGGTGGCAAGCAGGATCGTGAGGGCTGCAAATTGCTTTCCCACATCTAACATCCCTTTCATAGCAGCCTTAGTCAGTTTTTGGCATGAGGAGGATTGTTCAAGAGTTGTTTATAGCTGCTCTGGAGCCTCCTTGGCAGTGATGCCACCCCTGCGGCACCCCTGTGCCGGGGACAGAAAGGGGCTGCTGAGGGCAGCCCGAAAGGGAAGGAGTGAAATAGGGGGTGTGAGGGGGAAAGTCTTGGCACTGGGAAAGGGAGAAAAGCTTCTGGAGAGGAAAATCCTTCACCCACAGCAAGTGGCAGAAGCCCCTTTTCTTAGGTCGGTGCAAATGACACTGGACAAACCCTCGAGCGATCAACTGTTAGAAACACTGGTGGTGGCAAATCCTGCTGAGCAGGTTGAGCTTGATATAGAGACCTCCCGGCTTGGTGCTGTGTGGAAAAGATGGACAACTTCAGATTTTCAGATAAGACTCTGCGATGTTTGATTTCCCACCTTCCAGAGTGAAATTAAGATCCTGTTAAGAATTTGGGGTAAGATCATCCAAGCAATCAGGATGAGCAGCCCCTAGATGGTCCGTCCATCCTCATCCAAGCTTGGTATCCCACAGCCATGAAAGTCCGGGATGTCCCACTCGTCCCACACAGGCACAGCAAAAGGATGAAATGTTATCTCAGCATCTGCTCCGAGAAAGCGCTGGCGCACTTTACAGTTCTCTTGCATGGGGGGAATCTGCAATCTGATGAACATTCCTCTGTGATTTTGAAAGGATTTAAAAATAAGCTGCGTGTGGATTTTGCAAACTTGCTCTCACTGGTTTCAGTAGAGATGTACGAGGACTGCAAAGAGCATTTATGTGCAAAACAGCTCATAAAAGGAAATATACAGTGCTTTGTTCTCCCACAGGAGGGCTAGTGAATTATTTGGGCAGAACCCACATGAAGTAAGAAGTTATTGGTAGATACTATTTTCCAGATCCTCAGCTGCTGTTATGTGGTGTACTTCCCTCATTTATACTAGCTGAGAGTCTAGTCTCTAGGTCTCCAGATCAGAATTAAGCAAGACACCAAGAGGTCTTTGGAGAAAGGAGCTTTTATTTGGCAGGACTGCCAAGCACATCAGATTTGGACCACTTTCTCTCAGACATTTAATCTCAGAGGAACTGGCAAAAACCAGAAAAGGCCCAGAAACAGGAGTGAACCAAGCATGCTAAGGCATTTATGCTGTAAGCCGCAGTGTTTTCCACGGCTAGCAGCAAATATCTGAAGCCTTTCAAAGCAGAGGGTTCCAGTATAGATTTTGTCATTGAAAAACTGGCTTGTACTATGCAGAAATCAGAAAGGAAGCCAAGCTTATATGTTTCCCTATCAAGTCAGCCTTATGTACCATGAAAAAGTTTGGTTCTGGTGCAAAAAGGTTTAAATCACCTCCCCCTCCCACCCCCTGGTTATCCCATTACAATATGAATAATGATTAGAAATATTGTACAGGGTCTTTAAAACTCTCCCTCATCTTCTCTATGCACAAGGGCAAAGACTGTCCTTTTATTTGGTGCTGTTTTGAAATGATCTCTTTAAAAAATGCTATTTTGTGAATTCAGTAAAGTAACACACTGTGTTTCACTTGCACGCCTCCTAACTTCTTCCAGCACTTGTCAGGGGGTGAGTCCAACCAGCCCTTCCTCTCTGTAAGTGTGAATTAGGTCAAGTCGGACAATTAATATGTTACTTTCATTTAAAAAAAAAATAATTAAATATTTGAATTTGCAAAATGCATTTAAAACCGATGGGGAGGGTACAGCAAAGCCATACAGGTGGGAGGGGAGGGAAAGGGAAGCCTGACACGTTGTGAGTTCTCTATGTTGCTGGTCACTATGGAGTGGTGGTGCCCCACGGAAGCTTTGGGGTACTTCAATAGTGCAAATAACAAGTACTCCTTCCCAGGAGAGCATTACTGGAGATCTAGGTCCAGATTTGAGACTAAAGAGAGACACCAAGTGGAAGAAAGGCACATGACCAGTTGCAAGTTGTCAGCGGACCTCAAAGACGTAATTCCTCCATGTGGTTCACTGCAGCTTTACATGAATAAATAGGTGATGCTGAGGCACATCTGGGCATCTCACTGCCCATGTGGGCATTGAAACGGGCATCTGGGTGAGACAGAGCAGGGAGGTGGAAAAGAGACTTCTTTCAGTGGCTCTACATGGCGAAGAGGCGCTCGGATGCTTCAGGAATGAAACTGAAGGGAATTAAGTCTCTGAATGCTTTTGTGGATCTGAGCTTATGTAAGAAGTATTAGTGTCCGAGGATTGTTTGTTCCACTCACCTTGCTCCTGTAGGTAAATTGTGCCAATGTTGCACACATTTCCCTGGGAAAACATCTTTTGAAAGACAAGGGCAGATCCATGCAACTTTGCATTTAAGTTATGATCTTATGAGAAAAGTAGTCTTGAGGTGCTGGAGCAGGTCCAGAGAAGGGCAACAAAGCTGGGGAAGGGTCTGGAGCACAGGTCTGACGAGGAGTGGCTGAGGGAGCTGGGGGTGTTTAGTCTGGAGAAGAGGAGGCTGAGAGGAGACCTCATCACTCTCTACAACTGCCTGAAAGGAGGGGGCAGTGAGGTCTGTGCTGGGCTCTTCTCTAAAGTAACAAGTGATGGGACAAGAGGAAATGGCCTCAAGTTGTACCAGGGGAGGTTTAGGCTGGATGTTAGAAAAAATCTCTTCACTGAAAGAGTGATCAGACATTGGAACAGGCTGCCCAGGGCAGTGGTGGAGTCACCATCCCTGGAGGGGGTCAAGAAATGTGTAGATGTGGTGCTTAGGGACATGGTTTAGTGAGTTAGGCGGTGTTGGGTTGGACTTGATAATCCTTGAGGTCTTTTCCAACCTTAATGATTTTACGTTCTATGATTACTGGCAGCCCTCTGCCACCTTCTTCCTACTCTGCAGAAAAGCATGTATGGTCATCCTAACCTCAGAAACACTGTTATGGAAAGACGTTATGGAAAATAGCTCACATCTTGTGAGAGGGGAGGGATCTCGTGGTGGTTTTGGCATTTCCTAACCTCCTGATGCAAAGCTGGACATCCAGAATATCACTTCATTCTCCAAGCACTAGATCAAAACAAGGTTACAAGTGGAGCCTGTTGTGCTCCAGCAGGCTGCCTTTAGAAACAAGACCCTACATGGTTTCTGGAAGAATGCTGGATATTCTTGTTGCCCTCTGGAAAGGAGGTTGCGATTCAAGGTAAAGTCTCTCCTGCAAAAGGCACAAGCGAGATGCCTTGCATCTCCAAAGAGAGAGAGAGTGCACCGTAAGAAGAATGCTTCTGTGTAAGAGGAAGAAGAAAGATTTTGGTGTCTAGTATGGAAGTCTTAGGGGTAAAGTCAAGTTCTTCAGATGTTCATCCATATCTAAATGTGTTTAAAAGGACTGAGCCTGAATGCTGCCTCTTTGGAATTAGTCTCTGGTTGGCAAAGATGACCGCAAAAGGCACAAAGAGGATTGTAAAACTGGGCAAAGTCCAAGCTCCGCTAAGTTCCACAAAGTCCCACTACGGGTGTTGCTAGCCCAGGCATGCCCAGGTATTGAATAGAGCTCAGCAGCACAAGCGAGAGCTCCTTAGCGACGGGAATGCTTTTTTGAAACTCATCTGGCATTTTCTGTTTTATCTGCCTCAAATGAGCAAGCCCACAGCAACAGTCATGGTCTTTTCTCAGTCCAGAAATGTGGCCTGCTCATGCTCCGTGGAAGACCGTTTGAGATCTGTTTCTATGAGGATTTTGAGAAAGGCAGAAATTCTGGAAAGCACAGGATGGTAAACCCTGAGGATTTGTTCCAGGAAACCTCCCATTCCAAAGGTCAGGTAGACATCCAGCTCATGGGGGCACATGCTCCCATGCTTGCTAATGCTCAGTGGCTCACAAAAGCTCAGAGTGCACAAGTCCCAAAGTTAGTGCCTAGGAAGACGCATCCCTATGTGCTGCATTTTCTGACGCCCGTTGAGGGGGGAACAATCTTTTCTTGCAAAATACCGAGCATGGGAGTGCAGTCACCGCTGTCATAGTCAGGTGGGAGGGACCCTTACCAGGATCCAAAATGACCAAGCTACAGAGGAACCTGCTTCCCTGTTCTGTGGTGCCTCTGACAGAACAGTCTCCCTTTGGCTTGTCCAAGTCTTAGCTTCTGCTGGGAAATTCGAATTGCCTGCATTTCTTACTTCAACCAGGGGAGGGCAACTGGTGACTAGGAAAATTAGTTCAGTTGATTAAAGCTGACTTGTTCACTTCGAAGTCATAAAGCAAAGAATTAGTAAAAATAATTAGTTCTGGAAAAAAAAAAGGACTACTTTGAAAACATGCCTTTGATGAACACTTTTTTTTTTCCCAATGTAAGTTAAAATAGTCTGCCCTTGCTCCACAAGCCCCAGCAACCACTGCACTTTCACTGCTGTTCACTTTAACCATTATTCTTTTTATATTATTAATCTGCCCGTAAGTCATAGCTTTTGGCAAATAAAAGAGGATTCCACTTACAGTGCCATGAAAGCACCTCTGTCAAATTAGACTTGACAAAATTTGTAATTTTACATCGTGTTTTGCATTCTGTTCTATACTGCACTGTTAAAACAGGCACTAGCCTTGAACAGTAAGTTGTTCGATAATGGCTTTTTTAATCAGAATTTAAACAGAAAAAAAATACAGCAATTCTTCCTCTATTTTTGAAGTTTTTCCTCCTTACCAAAGCGATTTTGAAAGAACGATTTTTTTCAAAGTTTGGCAGTTTGTATTGATAATTCCAGCACTCATCACTGGATCACCCAAATCTCTTAACGTTTGGGCTCTGCCAGCACAGAAATCCTCCCCCTCCTACAGCCACAGTAACGTGTGGCCAATTCAAAGACATTTTAAGGGAAAGAAATGTGCAAACATTATAAACCAACACGCATCCTCCTCTTTGTTCTCCCTAATGCCAACGCCTAATTTCCTGCTTCTGATATATGCAATACCGGGCAGCAACCTGTGCCAGCTGAGCCTCCCACCTCTTCTTCTCAGAGATCCTCTGAAAAGCAGTTTGGTCCCTTCCACTCGTGCAGCTTGCTGCAGAACCACCTTGAGACCTTCTATCCAGCGAAGCGCCGCCCGTACACAAAATGGTGGGAATTTACTTGCATCCCACTGCTTCAGAAGGGCTCCTGCTTAGCCAGGAATGGTTTTACCGACAGAGAACAAGGGGGCTGCAGCTCCCTCCATCATTAGCAGCCACTCACAATTAGCAGCCACTCATGCAACCCCTGAGTTTTTCATTGCAAAGCAATGCTTTGAGGACCGTGCGGCTTCTTGCAACCCAGAGCAAAGCTGCAAACGGCCGTAAAGGTGCAGCACAGCCAGCTCTGTCGCAGGGCATTATTCCCCTCTCCCTGAAGGAGATGGTACAAATGAATCAGGACCTGTATGAGGCTGCATCACAGGGACTCGGACTCGTGTGCGGACCTCTCGTGTTTATCCCCAGAACAGGCCACGACTTGATTGGGTAAAGAGATTAATTCCTTCTAAAAAGCAAGTATTCATTTGACAGGGAATGGCTGCTGTGTTTGAAATGAAGATGGCCCACGGCAAAACCACATTGCCTGGCTGAACGACCTGTTGGCTGCCTTTGAAATGGTACTCGGTCTTTGGCCCTACACACCACATAACGGTGGGTTCCTCCAGCCTGGCATGTTTTCTTACAAGCACTTTTGTCTAATCACTAGCTGAGAATCCAGCCTACTGTGTACGTTGTAAAAGATGCTGTTTATACTTGGGCTTTTAGTTCACCATCTGTGCACGGCTCAGCTGCAGCATCTCTGCAGATCTGTTTCTCCTCTGTTGCCAAATCCCTGTCGCGAGCTCTCAGAAGAGCATGATTCACTTCAGACTTTCTAATAAAATTCAGGCTCCTTGCAAGCTCACTTCTAAAACTGTACTTTGGCTTTGCACAGCAAGGTTTTGGTAGCAGGGGGGCTACCGGGGTGGCTTCTGTAAGAAGTTGCTAGAATTTTCCCCCATGTCTGATAGAGCCAATGCCAGCCGGCTCCAAGATGGACCCGCCGCTGGCCAAAGCTGGGCCCATCAGTGACGGTGCTAGCACCTCTGGGATAACGTATTTAAGAAGGAAGAAAAGAAACCTGCACACAGCAACTGCAGCTAAAGAAAGGAGTGAGAATATGGGAGAGAACCAACCCCGCAGACACCAAATTCAGTCCAGAAGGAGGTGAGGAGGTGTTCCAGGCGCTGGAGCAGAGATTCTCCTGCAGCCTGTAGTGAAGACTATAGTGAGGAAGGCTGTCATCCTGCAGCCATGGAAGTTAACGGTGGAGCAGAGATTCACCGCAGCCTGTGGACGAACCCATGCTGGAGCAGGCGGCTATGCCCAAAGGAGGCTGTGACCCCATGGGAGGGACCCATGCATGCTGGAGCAGTTAGTGCAGAACCGCAGCCTGTGGGAAGGACTCACACTGCAGAAGCTCATGGAGGACTGTCTCTCATGGGAAAGACCCCATGCTGGAGCAGGAGAGGAGTGTGAGGAGTCCTTCCCCTGTGGAGGAAGCAGCAGCAGAGACCACCTGTGATGAACTGACCACAACCCCCATGCCCTGCCCCCTGCTCTGCTGGGGAGGAGGAGGTAGAGAAAATCAGGAGTGAAGTTGACCCTGAGAAGAAGGGAGGGGTGGGGAGAAGGTGTTATTTGCTTTTATTTTCTCATTACCCTACTCTGATTTGATTGGCAATAAATTAGATTAATTTTTCCCCAAGTTAAGCCTATTTTGCCCGTGATGGTAATTGGTGGGTGATCTCCCCATCCTTATCTCACCCTTTGGTTATATTTTCTCTCCCCTGTCCAGCTGAGGGAGGCAGTGACCAGCTTTGGTGGGTGCCTGGCATCCAGCCACAGTCAACCCACCACAAAAACATATCCCCTGTTCTCATCAGATGCAGTGGTATAGACTTAATGCTTTTCTACATACTCACTGATTCATGCCGAGCGGCACTGAAGCGTAACCAGCTCTACATGCAATCACTGATGCAGATACACCTCCACGCTGCCCTTGCTGACACGGATCCCATTCTCAAAGCCATTGACACAAATTCATTCCGGCACCAGAGCTGCTGGCACATACACAACCCATTTGCACTGTGCCTTGTAACCATTTTTTATTTTAAACCCATTTTCTGTAAGAAACAGCCTTTGCACTAATCCTCAGGAGGACTATTTTGAGCCCAGGCTTCCTTCCTCAACATAGGACACTTTTTGTAAGAATCAAAAGTAAGCTACATGCTCAGTACCTGCAGAAAAGGTGATGAGACCACACCTACAGAAGCCCCTGTGCAGAATGATTTATTTCACTTCCACCGTATCGTTCCTGTCATGCCTCAGCACCTGCATTTCAACCACCTCTCCCTGGTCGAGCCCGCATATCAGCTGCCGCTGACTGAGGAGGGCACACAGCCCAAGGTGCTGCATTGGTACTCAGCGACGGCCCCTCCTGTCCCTTGTTATCCAAGATGCATAAAGGAGGATTTGCTGAGTGGCCTGAGTTTGGCCATTACACCAAAACATGCTCATCCTCTCAACAACACAACATGTGTGCAGGATAATACACAGGCTAGTGGGAAGGCAGCTGAGCACTGCTGCAAAAGGGGAGAACTACGTGTTCAATCTTGGTACCGGAGGATGAGAATGGGAGCTGCAGAGAAAGGTTTGAACTGGATGTGGCTTCGAATGCAAGAATTAAAATGAAGTGCATGCAACAAGTAAAGTACAGCATAGAGAAGGACCTTTAAAAATCTTTTCTTCAAAGTCTGGTGATATAATGAGGAATCAGCCTGCAGGCACAGAAACATGATTGTAAAGATGGAGTTAAGGTGAGCATTGTACCCCTCTCCCAGTACAAAGGCCAAACTGGTTTTTGCTGCCCCCAGGAATAAGGACTGGGGCCTTGAGCTGCATGAGCTTGGTGTTCCTCTGCCTGCCAGGACAGCAAAAACCATGAAAGCGAGGAACGCTGCTCCCCAGAAGGGTGATGGGACCTCCTGACCTTCCCTTGTTTTAGGATCGGCTTGCCTGATTTGTTTTTGGCATGTTTGAAATGAGGATTTAAAGAGGATCACATTATTGTTACTGTTACATGGCCTTATCGCTATTATTTTTATTTCTGTTCTGCTAGGAGAGAAGAGGCAGAATCCCATCCGGCTGGTTATGCCACACGCCAAGAACAAAGAGCTGGCGCTGTGAGCTTGCTGCCCGCTGCGCAAAATGGGGCAGCCCAGAGAAACAATGCAATGACACTGGTCAGCAGAGCAAACAGCAGCCACAGCACGCCAGCCCCTCACCATCCTCACATCGCTGTAATCACCCGCGCAGACAAGAGCTTAACGTGGTGGTTTGGATGGGGAACAATGCGGCAGCCCTGATGATGTTTACAGGGTTCACTAGGGCAGAAAAATTTCCTATTGGAAAAAAAAAATCTTGGAGTGGGTCATCAGGTTTGCTTTCACTTGGCAGAGAGCCACAGCGTGCATCTCGCAGGAGCAGACCAGGTGCTGTAAGGGAAGCCTGTACTGCCCGGGCGTCCAACGTTACCTCTGTAGTCCAATCCCTAGGTTTCCTGGCTCAGAGTCTCAGGCATCAAAGTTAAAAAAACAAACAAACAAATAAATGTATTATTAAATGATTTATTATACAGCAGCAGGGTCAGCTCAAGCTGGGTCCCTCCAGAGAGGGACTCCCAGCCAAGAAATCCCTGGGCAATTGTACCCTTACAGACTATTCACCCGTCCCTCACGCGACGTTTGATACAATTATGATTTTTGGTTTGGACTTTTCCAACACCTCACTGGGTTCTGTCTCTGGGCCAGCTGTCAATCGTTCTTACCTTGAGGAGTTGCACCTGCTGTTGATGGTTGGAGTCCTGAAGCCTCCCTATCTTCTAAGTCTGTGCTTTTTCAGCAGAATGCAAGAAACTACAAAAGTTCCAGAGCTGAGATAAAAGCTTACCCATAACCACGCCTTCAGTGTGTTATCTTCATTATTCTCCCACTTAAAAAACCCCAAAACACAGCCTGCAGTTCTAGCTGCTGAAAGGAAAGACAGCCCCAAGGGGGAATTCACAGCTGGCGGCCTCAGGCTCCAGCAAACCCAGCTCCCCGCTGCCTGAGGAAAGCTGAACACACAGCACACCAAACCGCACGGCCCTCAGGGATTTATTCTCTGCAAAACTTGCTTATTTAAACTAAACAACTAGCTTAACACCGCGAGCGGCCTTCAACATGAAGGCGTGCAAACACCTGCTTCATCAGGCCGCAGAGGGAGAGCCTGGGGTGGGGCGGGTGACAGGGCCGATGGCTGGGTGCTGTGTGGCGCTTGAGGCGGGGGGGGGGGGCAGGCCCGGGATGGGGTGACAAGGCC
>WKFP01014305.1:718588-736374 GCA_011057875.1 Pterocles orientalis | reverse complement strand
CCCCCCCCCTTTTTTTTTTTTCTGCCTTCTAAGATGCCAGTGAAGAGAAGAGTTCAGGGATGCTTGCCTTTCAGCAGCTGGGTCGGTGCTGGCTGTGAATTGCTTCACAGAGTGACTGTTAACAAGTCTGTTGATGTGGGGGTAAGGGCTTGGTACAACCCAGGCGTGCTATTTCTGCCTTAAAGTCTGCAAGCTCTGCTGTGTACGCTTTCACGTAAAATGGAGCGCTCAGTACAACAACAAAAAAAAAAGGCAGGGGAAACCAACATCCTGGAATCTAAATGTTGGCTTCGGTAAACTGTAAAGTTAGTTCAGGATGAAGCGTTCCGTTGTCTTGGACCAACTCTAGCAATTCCATCTTGTGCGTGAGATGAGAGCTTGAAACTTTACTAGCTGTGCGAGGGAGGGACAGGGTGTCCCGCTGCAGTGCTCTCGGAGGTGGTGGCTGGGGAGAAGAAGAGCAGCTCTTGGAGATGTTTGTGCTGCTGGTAGAGGTGTGCAGGGATGTAACCCACCCCAGCGCTGGTGAGGCCTGTCCATGCATAGCTTCTGAAAACACCCCTGTGCTTCCGTGCAAGGAAGCGCGTACAGCTGGAGACTGCTATCTTGAAATCTTTTATTTTGTTGTTTTTTCCTCTCCCCTTTCTCAGGCACCACGGACTTGAGAAAAATCCTCTACAGAGCCTGAGGTGTGAGCCTGCCACTGTGGGGCTTGCTTGTGTGAGAACCATTGAGCAGAAGCATGTGTCTAGGATGCTTTTGGTGGACCACAAGGTCCAAGTGTAGAAATGCTGCTCTGAAGATCTAGAGGGAGGTGTCTAGTGAGAGGAGCGGTCTTGGTAGTGTGCTGCTGTATGCTGATGTCAAGATAAGCATATGACGAACAAGTTGTGAAAATGACAGCTTACTCAGGTCTTACTAAAGGGCACTGGTGTGTGCAGTCAGTGACCTGTTCTGCAGTGTCATTGCACGGGTGGTGACAGTCCTGCCAGTATCCCATTGCAGGACCTCTTTGTGGTTGGTACAGTGGGGTGGTTTTTAACATTCACACTTGTTTCTGGTCCTTTGGCTGGAGCAAGAACTCCTGCACCTACAATTGTGCTGCTTTAAAAAAAAACAATTGCCCGTGGATTTTTTTTTTCTATGTGGGGCTGCCACATGGGTGAAAAGGAGTGTTACCAGCTGCTCCGCAAGCCGATGTGTGGATTTGGTGTGGCTGAGGGAAGTGAATAGCCTCTCTTTGCTACTGGCGTCCTTTCATTTAACACCCCTTTCATAGAAAGATCTTGCTTCCAAAATAGCTTCACTCCATGGAGCTCCTCTGGGCCTGAACCCCTCTTGGCCTGGGCTTCTCTGTCCTTGCTGAGGACTCTGGGGACCGCTGGGACGACATCCTTGTCCCTGTGCTGCAAGGCAGGAGTGGCTGGGTGAAGTCCTGCAGCGTTCGCTCAGCTTCTTACCTGCGTGCGACAGAAATAGAACAAGATGCAAGCTTGGTGCCTGGAGAAAGCTCTCCCTGCAGGCTATCTCTGTCCTGCTGCATGGAAGCTTCTCCCTTAAGAGGATTTAGCAGCTTTAATGATGTGGCTCATCTGGACACTCTTCATTCCTGTTATTGTCTCTATTTTAGTTCTCGGGGGACAGGCAGGTATAGTGTGAACTACAACTGTAAGCTGGCACAGGAGAAGCTCTAACAAGGCCTTTCCATGGCTCCACGGAGGTTTCCTGCCCCTGCTACCCAAGCCACTCTCTGCTTCAAACTCCATGAAGCGTGGTGGAGGGGGGGTGGAGGTAGTGTTAATATGAAATTCCTCATGTGACTGTAGCTGAGGAAAGGTTCTATATCCATCCCCTATATCTCCAGGTCCTTGTGTCACCGCTGTAAGGACCGCAGGCATTCATCCAGAAGATGTTTAAATCTGAAAGGTGCAGGTGGGGGTTTTGGAGACCTTTGGTAACCACAGGCCCTCCCGAGGCGCTTTCCAGCTCAAACCACGGCTGTGGTTCTTGGTTTCCCAGGGGAACTGTTACGGTGGGAAGCACGCAGCAGAGGCAAAGGGTGTTGTTCTAAGGACCTCAGGCACTGATGGCACAGGATCTGTTACAGGAAAGCCAGAGTGATGCTGAGAGGTGGACCACGCTCCACACTATCCCAAGTGGTAATTATTGCTCTGTGGTGTGGCAGACACTTTGTTCCTGGTCTCCTTTCTGTTTCTGCCTGCTGGTGAGTGGGAGGTGCTGGCATGGGTCTAGCAGGGATTGGTCAAAGGTTTCCTCATTGGAAAAACTTGTCTGCGTTAAAGTTGACTTCTTACTGCCAGGAACTCTTGTCTATCACTCTAGAGTGCCTTGATTTCACCTCCCTAAAAAGGGGAGCACCACATCTGTATCCCCTTTCTCCTCCTCCTCCCCTGCCTTCATTTGTCTCTGAACATGGATCATGACATCCTGGGATCTGGAGTCGTTATGTCCAGCGAAGGGTGAGCTAGGCCCTCTAGCCTTGCTCCTGCTGTGGTTGTGAGCTCTGTTAGGCTAAGAAATAAACTGTGCTCCTGCACTGACGCTTCTGTTGGAGGAATGTGGGATCAGAGCTTTCCATGGGCAAATGATGAATGATGTGTGCATGAAGCGATGGCTGCACGAGCCACCTTCCCTCTAGGAGCTGTGTAATAAACTGCAGTTGTTACCTAACCGCCTCTTGTCTCTTCCTAGCTCATCTGTATTCTTCAAGAGAGAATGAAATGGAGGAAGGGCGAAAAATCACAGGCTCTCTCTTGGCATGGTGAAAGGAATAATGAGAGGCACAGCCAGCGCCAGGAGTTCCTTGACAGCTGGTGGCAGAGCCTGTTTGCTGAAAGCTCTCTAGGCTATCAGGGCTCGGAAACACTGAAGCAGTTAATGGCTGACCTGAAGCTAGACGGGGTGATAGTGAAGCACAAAGAACTGCATCCTGGAGATTGCTTAAAACATTGCTTGCCTGTGCTGACAGATTCAGAGCGAGCTGATTTTCTGGAAGAAGGATGAGGCGTTACTGTGGGCAGCTCTGCAAAAGGGACTGCCTGGTAGATGACAGCGGAAAAAGGGAATAAAGCAGTAGCCTGTTGGGATGGGGATTGGAGACCACCAGCTCAGAAGCGTGTGTCCTCTTGGACACAGCAGGGCCAGGGAAGCTGTGTAGTTCAGGGCTCATCCAAAGGAAATCCAGGGAAGGAAACTAAGCTGAAGGCAGGCTTTCTCCTGTGGGAAGAGGCACACACACAGGCTGTCCAGCTGACTGCTCTAGTTCTTTTCTCTCCTTGATGGAGCTTCAGAACTGGGACAACACCATTTAAAAGCAAGTCAAATCAAAGTGTGGTGCGTGTACTTAATTTCTGAAACTCGCTGCTGAGGTGAGTGGCCTGTCTGTCTTTAAGGAGCTCAAGCGCTGGGAAGGGTCTCTTGTGCCGCCAGGAGCCTTGCATGTAGGCAGAAGACTGGTGGCATTTGTTAAGGGTGCCGCTGGGCTGCTGTTTTCATTTCTTTGCAGCACAGCCTTGAGCAAACAGGTGTGTCACAGAAGCGCTTTACCCTTCGCTGCAGAATTGTTACTGGGCTGTTAAGGAGATCGCTCATCTCTTCCAGTATGATGATAATCCCATGGCCACGTGTACCGGAGAAATGCTGATCTGGGACGAGCTGTATACGTTAGGATATCCAGCAGCCCAGAGATTTGAAGTTATATAATGGAGAGTTCCCCTTGTAGGCAAAAAATAATTCTGCTTCAGTCAGAGGGAGGTCTCTTGTGCGCAAGCAAAGGAAGGGATGAGCTGTCAGAGCTGCAGCTGCGTACCTTGAGCTGAGTGGACCTTCCCGCATCTGGAGTCAGGGACTGCCCTTGGTACTTTCTGCTGCTGCTCCCTATCCGTGGCCATGGAGGCAGTTTGGGAAAGGGGAAGGAGAGGAACTAGCTTACAGGGATCTGCATAGCGGGGCCCGAACTTGCTGTAAAGTAGTTTTACCTGTTGGGAACGAAGGAGGCTGTTTCCCAGAGTTGCCCTGGGGAAAAGGGTTACAGTCACTGGATGTGCTCATGTCCTCCACCAGCACCTTCCTTTGGCCACTGGCTCCGTGATCCATGAGGTTTCTGTGCTCTGTTCTCGCCGGGATGGGGTCGGGGGGCCACACGGGGTCACGATGCCCTCAGCTCCTGCGTCTGGCTTGATGCAGCAAATTGCCTGTCTAGTTTTAAAAGCGACCTGCTCCAGGACCCTGAATTTGCTTGGGCCAGCGTACCAGCCTGGCACAGGTTTGTGTGAGCGGCCTCAAGGTGTTTTCTGGGTCGGGGGGGCTGTGGGTTCACAATCTGCACCGTCTTGGTGTGGGCCTTCAGGAGCGGCATGTGAGGCAGGTGTGAAAGTGGCATCTTGGCACTTGGCTAGGACTGCCAGGGCTGCTGCCATCATCCCATAATATAAGAACATGCACATCCTAAACTCCTGGAAATGACGTGTCTCCTGTGAGAGGTGATTGGCAGCTTAGTTGGGAGTCAGTTGTGAAGTGTAAATTAGCTACAGGAGATCTACTATTCTACAAAATGGCTCAGTGTTCCAGTTAGAGCTTTCCAGGGAAGATTTTGTACATTTCATGGCATTTTAGTTTCTAGGTGCTCTAGTCTTAGAGGCAAAAATATCTGTGCTGGGAAGGTCTTATTCCCTTCCTACCTGATTTTTTTTTTTTTTTTTAAATTTCTGCTTGGTTTTGCAGATGGCTTACTGAACCTTACTTGGAATATGTGTGGACAGAAATTGAAGAGAGGCTCTGTGTCAGGATCAAGTGGTTTTTTAAGGCTTTAATCCCTAAACTAACATATAGCTACTTTCAAGCGGTGCCTTTCAGACTGCTCTACTCCTCTCCGTTGGGCTTGCAATCAAATCATTTGTAGAGTGCTCTTTGCAGAAAAGAGTGCTGCTGTTCGGGTTGGTGCGGTGACAGGACACCATCTCCAGTACTGCAGTTATTATTCTGTGTTGGTTCTGGGGCTCGTTTCATGCTGGTGGTGTGGTGCAATCCAAGCGCCTTCTTGACCGCTGTGGAGCCAGTCATGTGTCTGCTGTGTGTGTGGACTGGAGCTGCTGGTGATGAGTCAGTCTTGAGTGGCTTTGCTGGAACGTCCTCAACTTCCCAGTGTGCTTTACTATGTAAACTGTCTCCTCTCCCCTTGCTCCCCTTCTTCCGTGTCTTGTGATCGTGGAGTGAGGCTCCCTTTTCGTACAGAAGTGTGGATCCAGAATGCTGTGCTGGACTTGGATTGAGGAGACTGTTGACCTGCAGGTTTGCAAGGCTGTTTCCCCCCCGCTGTTCCCTTGAATTTTGCATTGACCAAGCAGAGATGGGAACTATTTTGCAGCATCTATGCTGGGTGCTTGAAGAAACTGTCTTGAAGGGCAGGCAGCAGTTCTAATTCTGCTCATCTCTGAAGTCTTTTCTGGGGGGGGAACCCCAAAAAGAACCATACAAAACCCAGCTGTCTGGATGTACTTTCCCAACAGTCTAAGAAGCTACTGGGCTCTTCTTTACATGCAGGTCCCTTCCTAATGCAGGTTTGCAGAGACACTGCACATGAAATAACTCAAAGAGCCCTCTGAGTTGTGCAGTTACTCTGCCTGTTCTTGAAGGAAGCTGTTTCGATTAGAGAAGGCTTCTGCTCGACAGCTGCTGTGCGGGGCAGCGCTAGACCACAGCTGTGTGGAGAAGCCCTGCTGAGCCGTGTGAAACCATATAAAGGCACAGCCTTTCTCTCTCTGCTCCCAAGGGCTCTGCTGCACCTCCCTGGGGATGCTGCACAGGAGTTGGGGGGAGGCTGCGGGTACCATGGAGGTCCCCAGAGGCTGCTGGTCAGCATTGCAGGTGAGCCCCAGCCCCTCTGTGGGACTTTCTGTGGCTGCCCCCCCTTGCACAGGGCTCAGCAGGTCCCTCCCACCGCATCTTCCAAGGGTGGTAACACCTTGTCTGAGTGCAGCTAAAACGGGGGTGGTTGTGCCTTTTTCCCAGGGGTGGGAGGTGATGCTCAGCGCCACTGATACCTTTCCTGCCTGACGTGAGGGGACCTGACAGGTCGGAGTTTCCTCTCACCCACGCTCCCGGGGGAGGTGTTGTGACTTGTAGCTTCCTGGAACAAAACTGGGGTGACTAAAATGCTGTTGCTGAAACTGCACGGGAATTTCTTAATGTCAAAAGTGGTATCAAACTGGCTGGTACCTTGGCAAAAGAGGCTATTTCAAGGGAGGTCTATTTCAAGGAACAGCAAGCTGCTTTAATGCCTGAGTCCAAGACCTCAAAGGCCCCTTTAATTTGATGCTGCAGTGCTGCTGGTGGCCTCAGAGCCTGGGTGTTTCTGCAGTCATTCCCAGTCTGTTGTGTTGCAGCTTCGGAGGCTGTTGTGGCAGTAGTTTAGACTTGATCCTCTAGTAAAACAGTGAGTTCCTGCTTTGCATGGCTTCAGGCAGATGGGAAACCTCTTCCTAGCTCAGCTGTCAGCTGCGAGCAAGACCTACCAGAGTGTATACAAGTAGATGGCCATGCACCCGCTGTGGTCCCATGGGAACCTAAACAGTTGCTCCTTGTTTGCCCAGAAGAGAGACAGCCTTCACCACGGGGCGTTTGCTGTCAGGAAGAACAGGCTTTGCTGGGCTGGAATTCAAGCTGCTGCACCAGTGAGGGGTGGGCAGGTATCCTGGGGGCAGAGAGAGCCTTGTGTCACAGCCCTCGCCTGCCTAGGTAGCATGCATGAGACCCCTTGCTATAATTTGATGCCATTAGCGTGTTTGGCTTGATTAAAAATTGTAGAACTGGTGGAAAGTAAAATGGTCTCTGGGGAGCGGGCTGTGGGGGAAAGAGGCAAGTAAGAAAAAAAGATGTCTGCAGCCCTATGAAGAAGTAATCTTAGCCTCAATCATGATTTCCTAATTAAAGATGAAACAGCCCTGCTTCCCCCCCACCCCAAATGTCAGCATTTATCTCTGCATTGAGGCTTATTTGGTATTTGTAAATCAGTTAATAAACTGGATAAAAGTTCCTTCTTTTTGAAATAAATACTTCTGAAGTACTCTTTTTTTCATGTCATTCATCTAGCATTGCTCCATCAAATAGTCTCCCGAAATATTTGTGCTCTAAATTTAGAAAAGGAGACCCTTTCAAGAAAGTAGAAAAGGCCACCCAGCCTCCCTTGGTTCAGGTTCAGCTGAACCCGTTTTCCAGACTGCCGTGCGTAGATGTGCAGACTCCAAGGAGGCCCCTCCTTTTCCCAAAACAGACCCAGCTTTTCGAAGTCTCTCTGTCTATTTTAACTGCCAAATTCCTGAGGAACTTATCCCATATGTCTGTTCCTCTTGGCTTGAAGCAGCCCTGTCCATAACCTACTCCTCATGTGGTACTTGGAAGGATGGGTTGATTATTTTCCTTTTTTTTTGGATGGTGTTTGGTGGAGGGCTGATCTTTACTGCAGACGGCAGGTCTATAATTGAGTCATGTTCTCACATTGCTTCAATTAAGCTTCTCCAATTAAGCCTGCTGAGATTACCTGCCTGGTGATGCAGAAGCCAGCAGGGTAGCGAAACCCCTGCATGTATTACAGTCTCCCTTGGCATCCAGGACCATCTTCATAGAAGGGAAACCAAAAGCTTTTGAGCATGTCTTCCAGCTGTCTACACGTTTTCTAGAGCCCACTCCCCCCTTTGTTTTGCACCTTTGTAGGCTGAGATTTATTGTGGCATTTCACTTCCTAAAATGCTTAGGCTGGGAATGAAGCAGCTTTACTGCAGCTTCTGTAACGACTTGTTATCGCTGCCCTTTGCTGCTGTACAGTGCAGCTTTCTTCTCCTCTTTCTTCCTTCTGTAGGAAGAGCTGGGAGTGAAGAGGATGCCCTGCGAAGTTGGAAGGAAGAAGTGCTAGATAACACTGCCGTGCGTCTCAGAGACTGTGTAGCAGCCCCTGCTGTGACCGGCTCTTCCAGAGCAGAGCAAGAAATTGCTTCTGAGCTGCATCGAGAGTGATCAGACCAGTGAGGGGTTTGGCTGTTGTGGCCAGGTGATGCTGGTTACAAATGTGAAACTATTTGTGTTATTCATATTGATATTGGAGGGGGAAAATGTGGTTGCAGGTGGATGTTTTTGAGTAGAAGGAAAGGACTCGGAATCTCTGTGCTCTAACCTCTTGTACTTTAGGGCTTTTCTTGCCTTCTTGCCCTCTCTAAATCATCATAATTCTGGAAAAAGGGGCTGCTTGAGACAGAGTCCCTTCCTCTGAAGCTTTTTATAGCTCTGGCTTTTTCTTTTCATTCAGGCCTGCTGGTGGTGTCAGGTGGTATCCATGGTGTGAAAATCAGGATGTTGTGAAATGTCCATCCTCAGACTGTCTGTGATGGTGTTTGTCTCGCCGGCAGGCAGCCCACACTCCGGTGGGGTGCAGGGTCTCGTGTGACCCTGGGATGGTCTGACGGGAAGTAAAGCTTCTCCTAGGGCAGAGGGCAGCGAGGGCAGGAGCTGGGTCCAGCAGCAGCCTTTCGTGGCTGCAGCACCACTGTTGGGTGAATACCTCTGTACCATTGAGTCTGGAGACCTCTGGCTTCACCATCCCTGTAGGAAATGGGTTTGTTGAATTGCTTTCCTGGTCCTCCCTGATATGTGAGTCTGGGAGAGACCGTGAGATGCTTTGTGTGAGGATCTTGCAGGAATCCTGTGCTTTTGACTCTGGGTACTGGCAGCCCTGCAGTGGGCTTCTTTAGATCGTAGAGTGGAGGGGCCATGGTTCTAGCGGGCAGACCTTGTTGAGATGGGATGATATTACATCTGCTGATCTGTGGTCTTCTGTTCTAGAATCGCATGTAACAGTGCTAACACATTAGCAGGGGAGCAGGAGTGGTTTGGGAGCCACAGGCATACAGACAGCTGGTAGGTGATGAGGGTGCTGCAATTAGCAAATGGTGTATTTGGCAGAAACAAGATTCCTGAGTCCACAAATAGTAAAGGACTGTTTCTGTGAACAGGCCAAAAAATGTATCCCTTTGTGGGCTGAGGCACTCTTCTGTGCCAATAAGACTTCTGTGACTTCCCTGTCATGCTGGATCTGAAGCAGTCTTCCAGCTCTGCTTGATCTGTGGGGCTAAAGGGTTAAAACCTCCGTTTCTTGATATCGGTGCCTTGCTATCGGCAAAGGATCTGATACAAAGCACCTGATGTGATTGAAGTAGATAATAGCCTGTCTCTTCTGTTGGTGTTTTTGAGAAAGCTGACTTAACCCTAAAGCTTCACAATCATTCAGAATAACAAGCCAGAGGTCTCTGTTAGCTTTGTGGTAGGGGATTTTTTTGTTGTTTTCCTTCCTTTCTGCCCCTTAAGATCATGTGGATGGACCCAAAGGTGGAGGTCTTGGTAAGAATCCTGGTACCAGAAGACAGACTCTCCAGGGGGCTGGTCAGGCCCAGCAGTGTGGGACTCCAGTGCGCTGGCAAGTGCTCGGCTAGCTTGGCAGCTTGCTGAGCTCCTCTGGAGCTCCAGTCCAAGGAGCACGAAGGAGTGCTTGTTGTCCTACACTCTTTTCAGTAGGCAATCTCTAGGGCTTGGCTTCTAGCAGCCTCTGGCTTCAGCTATGGTGTGAACTACTGAGGCGTGCTCTTGCTGGGAACAGCAGTGGATGAGCCCAGTTGGGCTTAGCTTCCTTCCCATGCTGGTGCCTGGGATCTGCTCAGCCCCATCCACCTTGTCCATGGAGAGGAGAGGGGTGGTCCCACGGCTCAGCGGCGCAGAGGAAAGGGTGTTTGTTTAATCGCTGTTCAAGTCGCTACGCTGGGGGAAACTTCCTGTCTCTGAAATAAAACTGCTCCTTCTGCACCTTTACTATATCCTTTTTAATTCCTGGAAAGAACCAAAGAGAACAGGAAACCTAGTTTCCCAGTTGAGGCAGATGCTGTAATTTCTCAGAAACATGTTTGGCGTGGCTGTGCACAATCTAAACACCCACCAGTTATCTGCCCTAGCATCTGAGAAAACAGAAGTAACTTAAACCTGGTTTGTTTTGAAAGGGAACTTGACAGTAGAAAGTTCTCAACCTTGACCTCTTGCATCTTATGAGAGGCGGAAAAGATAGAAATCAGTTATACTACCTGGCTCCCACCTCAGTCTGGTAATCTCTCTTGCGGTCTCATAAGATGGGAAACAAAGCTTGCATTAAAGCCTTCTTCCTGCCTGGACTGCGGTCGCCTGTGGGTGCTTTGGGCAGGGAGGGAGGGCTGCTGGGTCTTGGGAAGGTGTCTCCAAGCCAAGTGGTGTTGGGAGGGATATTGTGTAGCTCCTCCAAGGCATTGCTTGCATGAGAGAGGAGGCTCAAGAGCTCATCCTGTGCCTGTACTTGCACTGGGGATTTCCAGACTGATGAGTCTGATGGCAGCGGCAAATGCTTGAGTGGCATCCTCTGCGTGCTGCAGAGCCACCCTGCTGCAGTTGGGGGTGCAGGGGCTCGGGGGCTTTGCTTCTCCGTGGGGAGGTGTGGGGCAAGCCAGCATGGGGGACTGCCTTTGACACACAGGCGCTGCTTACAGGCGAGGGAGCTGGCGGAGCCATCCCTTGCAGAGGTTAGGTTTACAGCATAACAGCTCCAAGTGGAGTAAACAAAGCTGAGCTGGTCTCATTTTTGGAGCCATTAAAGAGCCAATGTAGTCAAGTGACAGAGTTGCCCAACCAGTTCTGTGAAAACTAGGCATTTTTACTGCACTGTGTGCTGGTTTTAGTCAGTGTGGAGACCTCTTTCTGGACCCTACCTGCAGTGTTTCCTGCACAAGTAACATTTTATATGTGGTAATCAAAAAGAGAAGAAAGTCCACTAAACTGTACTTCTGGCTCGCTCTTCTGTCTGCTATTTCTGGTAAGTTAGTTTTTTTGGTGGGTGTTTTTTTGTTTTTTTTGTTTAAGGAGGAGAGGAGAACCAAATGACTTCTGGGACACGTTGTGGTTTTTTGGGTTGGAGGTTTTTTTTTTTTTTCCAGTTTTTTTGGCAGACTTCTGTCTCTGGTCTTGCTGAATGGAAAGATTTGCTTAAATGGGAGAAATACTGTCCTGCAAATACTGTCATGCTGTGCAAGCACGAGTCTATAGACTGAAAATAGCAAAGAACTTTCTCAATTTGCCAGTTGTACGGACTGAAGACCTACTTAAATGTTGGCTTTCAAACTGAAGTGTGAAGTCCATATCTTGTTAAAATCTGATTTCACCCCTTGCAAATACAGAGAGATGGAAATGAGTGCTTCTAAAACCTGTGCTCCTCTTCCATACCGAACTGTGAGTCGGTTTCTTTTTAACAGTGTAATAGTGGTTTATAAATATCTATTCACTTCCCCTTGAGCATCAGAAGTACATTTCTAAGATACACATTTCCTTTTTACAAAACGCACAGGGTGTGCTTGCTGTGGTTAAACGTGCTGAAAAACTTCTGCTGTCCTAGACAGTCCTACGGGCGCTTTCTAATCTAGGATCTTGCTGGATGGCACTGTCGCTTGTCAGATTATTCACACAGCAGTGTAATAACTACAGCGGTCAAACGGAAAAGCCTAATGTTTTATCAGGTGCACCAGGAACAAATCTACCTTTGCAGAGTGAGTTGATGAGTTTTCTCAAACTCATGTAGTTTCCTGAGAAATCTCCTCTTTCCAGTGGTATTTCTGCAGTACTTGCAGCCAACTGTTGCCTCGTTTTAGTCTGTTGCCTTTAGGGATAGCAAATATTCAGGGATTGCATGCACATCGAGCCCCTGGCTTGGAAATGTCTTGCAGATGCTGACGTTAGGGTGTCACGGTATGTGTCTGCACTCCTGAGTGGTAGATCAAGGTTTGTTGACAATGAAGTATCCAGTTTGCAGGCTGGTGTAGCTATGCTGCTGTCTCTCTTGACTTTGGACTTTGCCCACAAACAGTTTCCTCTAGCTCGGAGGCAATTGCATCTACTTAAGAAGCAACTGTTTCTAGAGTAGATGGAATAAGAGATAGTTTGTTCCACATACCTTCTTTTCTTCCCTTCTGTTTCCAAAGTTTGTATTATACAGAAATACAGCTTTCTACCTTGCCCTGGCACTTTCCGTCAAAAAGAAACGGTAGCTGAATCAGTGACAGACACACACACACACATATATATACATATATAATTAATCTCTACATCCACAAGTGTGGCCTGTTTGAGAGGGTAACCCTACGTAGCGTCTTTAGTTTTTTAGGATCCAGCTTCTCCCTCAAATTCTTCCACTGTAACTTTAGAAGAGATGGCTGTTTGGAAAATCTCCATGACAAACATCATCTTGTTTATGTTTTCGAGGTCATTACACAGCTGGTATTATCTCAGTGGAGCTTAAAGAAAAGTTCAGTGAATTCAGCCCTGGGTGTTTCATTGGCTCTGCAGTTATTTGCTTGCCAGACACAAGCTGTACTTCCCAGGTGTATTAAAAGTCCAAGGCCTTTGAATATTAACATCAACAAGGTGAACTCCCTTGGGTATTCTTTGTATGCAGCCATGGCTGTAACTCACAGCCTGCCCCCAGGGCAGTGCTGTACCTAGTTAATGGGAGACTTATAACTCTGTCATTGTTGGTTAACTTGTCACTGGTGGCTGAAGCTGTCCTGCCTCATCACTGATGATCCCAGGACCTGATTGTCAAGTGCTTGTTCTTCATGTGCCTGGATAGATAAGCATTCCTGGCAGCTGGGCTTTGTGGTGGAAGGGCTCAAAATCCTGCAAAAGATGAGCCTCTCCCCCACTGTTAAAAAAATTGTGGCTTTCTGGGCTCTCCCTTCCCCAGCCGTTCCTGCCTGGGGGTGTCTGGTTTGGAGCTGGAGGGGGGAGTGACCATTTAGTGAGCGACTTTTGATTCTCAGCTGGCTTCTGTGGGTCTCTAGCCTGTTATACGGCTGGTCTGGTTCTCATTTCTGGATTGGGGTAAAACTGCAAAAAAATAACTGCACTAGCCTTCAAAATGGCCTTAACCTCATGCAAATTAGTGTGCAGATAAACATCTTTATGGAACCAGCGGCTTGCTGATCTCCTTCTAGGGACAGTTAGTTGCTTTGGTCAGAGGAGCCAGTTCTGTGACCTGAGCCCATCAGTGGGAGCTCCTCCGTCTCCAGGGCTTCTTGGGTCATCTGTCTACAAGTGACCCCAGCTAACCTTGGTCACTGTTGTGGTGTGAAAAGAAGGCAGGGAGGTGACACCAGATCATGGAGAGCTTTACAGATGTTCAAAGTCCAGCCTGGTAATAGTATCTTGAGGGAAACAACCTGTTGCACAATGTATGAGCCTCCTGGGGAAGGTGCTGTTGCTGGGAGGCACTTGCAGTGCTTTTGATCAGCTGAGGCTGCTTTGGTGAACGAGCTGGACCTTCCTTCAAAGATCCCACCTGCCACATCAGGTGGCAGGTGTGAAGGATCAGGAGCCTTGGGGTATGCTGCAGAACCTTTGTTCACAGCGCTGACTGCTGCATCTCTCATGTTGGAAGTATCTCCTTCGGCAGGTAGGAGAGAGAGCAGAAACAAGCCAGCGTGCCAGCCATACAGGGCATTCCAGGTGTTGGTAGGGGCAAGGGGAACAGCAACTGAAAAACCAGTTCTGGTGCTGGTTTGACCTCATCCTAGCCTGGTGAAAGCTAGTAGCAGCACATCCTAAAGGGTCTGCTTTTGTTTTACACTCCCTGGTTAGAGCCTAAGGGGTGGTAGTAGGGAGCAACTGGCCAAAGTACATAGAAATCGACCATTTCCTCACCTTAGGGAAGAGGATCTGGGGGAGAGAGAACAGCATCTTCTGGGTGATGTAGGTACATTCGAATGTGAACACTCTTCTGCTTGACTTGCAGTGTTGACACTGACCTTCAGAGCTCCTTGCTCTCAGGAGCACGTGTGCTCTCCTTGAGCGTTTATGGGAACTTTGTGCTTGCCTGTAAATGTCCTAAGACGGTGATTTCCACAGCTGATCTACTCGTTTGCGTTGTGGTTGTTCCTGCTTGTCTCCTTCTCTTTCAGCACACTGGTAAATGAGCCCCTTATTTGCATTGTACAGTAACTTGGCAGCAGAGGTACTTCAGCTGCCAGAGCTCATCAGGAAGAAATCTGCGCTGCCAGAGCAAGGGCGGTACTGCGGAGGAAGGCTCCAAGCTCTTAGGGCAGAGCTTCATGGCACAAACACGTACAGCGCCAGCCTGAACCAAGCACTGTAAACTTCAGCGAGCACCAAACCTGCAGCCCTGGCTAGGTGGAGGCAGTACAGGATCTAATTCGAGAGAGCAGAACTGCAATTGAAAATTAACTTGGCCTCTCTGCTCCTTGACTGATGTGGTTATAACGTCTGGGCATGAGTGTTCCCCCTCCCTCCTGGCCAGCCGGCGGTGGGGCCGGGAGGCAAAGGTGTTCAGCTCTCCCCGTGTTGCCTGTCCTTTGCTGCAGTCACCTTTTGCAGGAGGGGAGCTGGGAGTATCACGGGCTCCTGCGACAAAAATAAGTTAATCTCTGAGACGTGATGGGACTCCTCTGCTGTCTCTAACAGAGCAGGCAGGCCTCTGTCTGCCTCTCCTCAGACACACGTGTCCTGGATTTTGTGCTCCACATACCAGTTGTGCTGTCATGGCTGTTGCTGGGACAGTAACAGACCTGAGAGCTGGAGGTGGTGGAGGTGGTGGAGGGGCAGGAAGCCATCCCGTGATGTTGGTTTAGCCTACGCGGACTCATCCCGTTCCTCCTCCATGGGGAACCCCAGGGTCTTGGATCAATTGATGCCTTCCTGGAGTTAGTTCCCCCTTCAGGTCCTGGGGCTGATGCTAAGACCCAGGATCAACTACACAGAATCTGGCCAGGCTGTGTAGGCAACCAAGTTTTTATGGCAGTAGTGCCTCAAAGCACCAAACTGATAGATGTGCATAAATAATCCTGCGTATCTTTACAGGATAGGAGGTGGGACGCTGGGAGAAATGCCACTCTGAAGCTTCTGTCTCTTATGAAATCATTTGCAGAGCTGGCATCACTCTGGAGAATGACAGGGAAAATTGGGAGGCATATGGGCAGGATTGTTGAAAAGACTGGGTGCGGCTGCTTGGGGAAGAAAATTCAAATAGTCAAAGCAGGGTGGAGAGGAAAAGAAGGAAACAGACAATTGCGGACAATCGGTGGAATTTAAAAGTTGCAAACTTTGTGTATTAAACCTTTGCACGCCTTGCTGCAGGATCTTCAGGCTCAAAAGTTGACCGACTTCAAAAGGCAAGCTGTCAGCTCTGACTGTCACAGGCAGCACTGACCGGCAGGAGTAGGTGTTTAAGCCAGCCCTGCACTGCCCAGTGGCCTGTGAATATGCCCGGTTGTGATAACTCCAAGCTTGTCTGCTCCCAAACCTGACCCATCTGAAATTTTGTTGAGCTGCAGTATGGCAGTGTTGTATGGTAGTGTTGCTAGTTTTGTGACTGTTGGGGCAATTCCGGAAGGTCGGGTTTTGAGGAGTTTCATTACTGTAGTGAACAAAAGTAAGTTGAATTTCTTAAGAATAGCAGAAGAATTGGAAAAATCTGTCATGTTTCAATATGTGAAGCCCTAAAGTATCTTAAAATCTCAAAGCAAAGCCCTAAAAGCCTTGTTCAATTTTGGCTTGGATCTATACTTTGAATGACTTTATGTCTAGGAGCTACGAAAGAGGTGTATCTCCCTGTGGCAAGAGGAGAACGGTGCATAATAGTGTAATGCACAGTTGGGTTTTGGGGTTTTTTGTTTTTTTTTTTTTAAATAAACATTGAAGATGGTGTGCCTTTAACAAATACCTGGGAGTAGAAGAGCCCTGAAAGCAGTCTTTACTCTTGTCACCTCAGGCGTGTCTTCTTCCACCCCAGCTCTTCTCAACTTGTTTGCCTACTTAATTATCTTAGATAACGATAGTAAAGATCTTAACAGCTCTGCAGATCTCTGTTTTCCTGACTAATCAAAGCGGTGTGGACAGAGTTGGAAATAAGCAGCATGTGGCTACTTAGTGCTGGAAAGGAAATCAGCAAGTACTGGGAGTTGTCCCTCCAGCTTGAAAATAAGGAAAATTGCACCTTAAGGTAAGAAATCCAGTGCCTTGTGCAGGAGGTTATTACCTAGCTTAGTTCTTGGCTGGGTTGAAGAGTAGGAGAACACTTGTAGCCCCCACAGCAGACATTCATCATTGCCTAGGGACCTGGCTGCCTCCATGTTCTGGTTAGTCTGCCAGGCTCCAGTTTGCGATGCTATTGAGAGGAGGTGCGCTCATGGTGAAGCCAGTAAGCAGTCCAGCTGGATGTGAAAACTTATGTCTTAGTTATCCTTTCCAAGTGTAGTCTGAAGTGTTGGTGCCTGCCAGGATTAACGGCCCGAGAGAACGGATCTCCTTGCAGAGGAAAGGAGGGGAGCACGCAGGATGAAGGAATTGATGTTTATGCCGTCCCTGCTCGAATACTCGCCCAGTTTCCGAGATGCCATTAAAGGGCACAGTAGTCTCTGGGTTACAGCTGTTCTGTGACGACAAGCTGCATGTGATTTGTGGTAGAGCTGATCTAACATGAACAAGGCTTCTTGAATAAACTTGCTGTCGTTAACCAAGGGTAAAAATCTGCCAACAGAGAGCCTTCGCTCACTTTTCACAGGTTGGTAGTGATGCAGCTGTTGGATAGTGTGTCTGTGCTGGGACAGAACCAGCTCATAGCTGACGGCTGCACCTGGGCGACTGGCAATGGACCAAAAACTATTAGAGGAGCTTTCCCCAGCTGATTTGAAAGACCTCCTTTTGGGTGCTGCTGGCTTCATGGACTCTGAAAAGTCTAAAACATGACTGAGCTGATGCTTACCTGGCTGTGCAGCAAGATCTCCTGAGGTGCAATGACTGCTGTATAGGTGGGATTTTTAAGACCAACCTGTAGCACAGCTGGCTGTGGTTGCATTTCTGTGCTGCTTTCCCATCTCAATAGCATCTTGCCATGTGCTGTGCAGCGACAGGCTTAGCACAGCCTCTAAGCTATGGCATCCCTTGAAGTTAGAGCACTAGTGTTGTCTTCAGCCACAGGGTTCAGACTTGTGCTCTCTCCTGGTGGTTGGAGGGTGACCATTGCTTGGTGGGAAGACTAGCCAGTTATAACAAGGCCCACATACCAGTTTAGCTCCAGAGTTAACCTAGATATTTAATCGGATTAAGCAAAAGCCTTTGATTGAAACAAAAGAACGTACTGGGCTCCGGTGACCCTTGGTAAACCCAGGCTGGCAGGAGGGAACACTGCTGACCTTGCTATCTGGTGGGGCTGGCCCTTCCCAGACCAGATTGGTGACCCCAGCCTAGCATTGCTCTTCCGCTGGCTGTTGCTTCTTAAAGCAGCATGGTCTGTTTTGAGCAATGAGTGTGCTAGAGCGAATTTTAAGTTCCTTAAAAGTCCTCTGTTGCCTATGCAGGAAGAACATAACTGAGCATGGGGAAGGAAGGAGAAGCAGGAAAGCTGACCTGAGACGTTCTCCCACCAGTCCTCATGTGTTACTCAGCTGTGCTGCTTCCCCAGGAGGAGGCTTACTCCAGTAGTGGGAATGGGTCTGTGGGTCTTTCGTCTAACTTCTGAGCTCTTTGCTGCCAGACAAGTGAGAGTTGGAGTAGCTTGCAGTAATAAAGATCTGTTTACTCCCCAGGTCCTGTAGTGCAAAGACCAGATGAGGATCCCTTGTTGAGCAGTCTAATTTACACTGTTGAGAACAACCTTGTAATCTTTTTTCATGCAGGTTTACATAGGCTTCAGCAGTGAT
>WKFP01014305.1:693070-710649 GCA_011057875.1 Pterocles orientalis | reverse complement strand
CTATGTTCCAGCTTGAACCCATTGCCCCTTGTCCTATCACTGGATGTCCCAGAGAAGAGCCTGGCTCCATCCTCCTGACACTCACCCTTTATGTATTTATAAACATTGATTAGATCTCAATAGCATCTTGCCATGTGCTGTGCAGCGACAGGCTTAGCACAGCCTCTAAGCAATGGCATCCCTTGAAGTTAGAGCACTAGTGTTGTCTTCAGCCACAGGGTTCAGACTTGTGCTCTCTCCTGGTGGTTGGAGGGTGACCATTGCTTGGTGGGAAGACTAGCCAGTTATAACAAGGCCCACATACCAGTTTAGCTCCAGAGTTAACCTAGATATTTAATCGGATTAAGCAAAAGCCTTTGATTGAAACAAAAGAACGTACTGGGCTCCGGTGACCCTTGGTAAACCCAGGCTGGCAGGAGGGAACACTGCTGACCTTGCTATCTGGTGGGGCTGGCCCTTCCCAGACCAGATTGGTGACCCCAGCCTAGCATTGCTCTTCCGCTGGCTGTTGCTTCTTAAAGCAGCGTGGTCTGTTTTGAGCAATGAGTGTGCTAGAGCGAATTTTAAGTTCCTTAAAAGTCCTCTGTTGCCTTTGCAGGAAGAACATAACTGAGCATGGGGAAGGAAGGAGAAGCAGGAAAGCTGACCTGAGACGTTTTCCCAACAGTCCTCATGTGTTACTCAGCTGTGCTGCTTCCCCAGGAGGAGGCTTACTCCAGTAGTGGGAATGGATCTGTGGGTCTTTCGTCTAACTTCTGAGCTCTTTGCTGCCAGACAAGTGAGAGTTGGAGTAGCTTGCAGTAATAAAGATCTCTTTACTCCCCAGGTCCTGTAGTGCAAAGACCAGATGAGGATCCCTTGTTGAGCAGTCTAATTTACACTGTTGAGAACAACCTTGTAATCTTTTTTCATGCAGGTTTACATAGGCTTCAGCAGTGATAATTGGGATGGTAATGTACCTTCGCTAGTGGAGAGCTGCCCTGGAGTTTGTCTCTTGCCCTCTCTGTATCGCTTGCTAGCCACTTCATGGATGTGTGTAATTGGTGTGGCTGGTACCAACAAACTAAACCCAGCATCTTGTCTTGTCAGTGCTCTCACGCTACCTCAAGCTTATGAGGTTGGCTTTGGAAACTGGGAATTGTTGAAATCTTGCCTGTCTTGATCTTGCAGCAGAATTGGCGGTATGGAACTGTGGAGCAGACTTGCTGGTCCTCATGTGTTGTCAAAGCATCAGGTGCTGAGTTGCACACAGGAAGCTTGATCTAATGTTGCCTTTTAAATTGACCCCTTGGCCTTGCTCTTCAGCCTTCCTTCAGCTGCTTAGGGGTCACAAGGAGATGAGATTTTCTGGGGGAGGGAGCTGGCCTTGTGAGCTGCTTCTTCAGATAAGTGCGTCTCTTTTCTCTGCCGGGAGTGGTAGTTAAAGTTGGTGTTTTGGTTGATGCTATTAATGCAAAGTCTGTATAAATAGTGATGGAATTAGCAGTGTATTTGTGGTTAAATCCCTTCTGTAATTGCTGGTAGCCCTCTGTCACTCTCCAGGAGATCTTGGCAGTAGTGGCTGTTTGTGTTTGTGGTTACGGTGGTGTCCTGTTTTGCTGCCTTGAAAAGGCAACTTGGGTAGTCTATGGTGCGTGTGCTTTCTGTGCGTCTGCCCTGAGACCCGCCAGATGATCCGGCTGCACAGGGTGGGGGTGTTGCTCTGAAACTGTCTGGAGGACCTGTCGCTAACATAACTGGTTGTCTGTCTGCTTTCCCCTTAGGTATCCCGTAGGTGAAAGAAGATGGGGTCTGGCTGCCTAAAAGTCACCAAGTACTTCCTCTTCCTCTTCAATCTCCTGTTCCTTGTAAGTATTGTGGGCATCTGCAGAGCAGAAAGGAAAGCCTGGACTAAAATTAGCTGGAAAGGTGTTTTTTCTGGATGTTGGCCTAGTGTGTTCATTAAATAAAATGGCCAGAGTTTTGGAAGGAGGGAGGGAATCCCTGAAGCTGAGGGATGTCAGAGCTGCTGTGCAGCTCCCAGGTATGTTGAGCAGCTCCACTCCCAGTACCCATCTGCTGTCTCCAATGCACACAGCTCCCTTCCTGCAGTGGGAAGGGAAAAGGGGAGTTACGAGGTTCTTCTGTAAAGTTGTAACTACTTTCTTGGCCACAGCTGGAGCAGCAGCTGAGCTGCCCCTGAGCAGCACAACTACAAAACTTTGCTGAGTGATGGCAGTGCCCTCCTAAGTAGGCCAGGCAGGCTTCAAAGAACAACTCTAATTTTGTTCAAGTCCCAGCGGCTGGTTTTGATTTTTTAACAAGATGAAGTAGTCCAAGTCGCCTGTTTGAAATGGAATTGGGAGGTAGGGGAGACTGGGGCAGGTTTTCTTGGGGAAACGAGGCAGCCTCCTCAATGCAGGTATTGTCAAGTGTGAGGCTCAGCAAAAGATGAGCTCCTTTTCGGATCAGAGCGGGTCTGGGAGTGCCACAAGCATCCTTGCACACATCCTTATGTGAAGCTTAGATATCATGTGTCATGTGGGCCATGATGATACTGTTGGTGCTGCACTCCTGCAGCGGGACGGTGTGGTGGGGAAGTATATGGTTTCAGCTTTCCACATCTCAGCAAGAAAACAGCCTGTCAGATATCGTTACCCTTTGTGCAGTGTGTAAGGGGAAGGAAGGGACAGGCTGGGAGAGCAGGGAGGAAAACAGAGCGCCATAAGGTGAGCACTGCTTTCTGGTCTCTGTCCCTGCACGCAGCTTCACTCTTGCTTCCTGTATGGCTGCGCTGTGCTGCTGGCACATGGGCTTGAACTTGAGGCACATCTGGATCTGGTTTCCCTTGGCTTACTCTTCTGGTTCTTTCCTCTCTGCATTTTTATTCCATCCTAAGAGCAGTTAGCTCTTGTCTAAGGGCTGAAAGTCAGGGGTGCTCAAAACATCCATGGAGTGAACTCTTGGGCAGGAGGGAGGGGAGAGGTTTTCTGAGTGCCGCTAGATCTTTCAGAGTATGATTTGGTCCACTTTAAGGATAGGAAAAATCCAGTTGGGTCCAGGCCTGTCCTCCTACTAGTCCTCTGAAGGCATACTAGCATCCAGCCTATCTCCTCTCTTGAAGAGGTGGTACTTTTTAAGCGGCATATAGCTTAACCAGTCCACCCTGGGAAGCAGAGGTGCATTTATTAAGGCAGTGTTTGAGTCTTGCTAAAGCCCAGTACCATGGCAGTGTCCAGTCTTCCTTTATCCCTGAGCCTGGGTCCAGCTTCATGAGCTAACCTCTGTATAGAGAAATGTCCCCGAGAAAGCCAGTCTAGCATGGGAGGAAGGGAGAAAGACAACAGCCTGAAGTATTACAGTGCCTTACAACACTGCCGCTGGTTTTGCTGGATGCTGTCAATAGTCGTTGTGGCATCTCTATTCCACATCGCTCTCCTGAAGCAGGCATGGTCGCAGGCGGCCTGCGGGGACAGTGGTGCTGTCAGGAGGCAGAGTTGAACTGCTTCGTCAGGCTGACCCATGTCTGGTGCCGAAAAAACATTTTTCCTGTATTTTGCAAGCAGGAAAGGGTGCACTGAATCCCTCTGAGGGTCTTGGGGAGGCTTGAGCCCTCTCATATGGGTTGCAAGTGATGGGAAGCAGCTTTCCCTTGTCCTGGGTGCACCCTGCTCCAAACCAACTCCTTTCGTGTAGCAGCCAGCCCCTCTCTCTCTTGGGGAAAGCTGAGCTGATGCACTGAGCTGGACCTGGAGAGGAAGAGTTTTAAGGGGGAATGTGAGGAGGTCTGTGCTGACCAAAGGGAGGAGCAGCTTTAATGGGCTCTCCGCTAAGCCTGCCATGCAGCACGCTGTCTTCTCCTCAGGCTGTTCTGTAGAAGTGAGGTCTCTGAAGCCGCTGTGTTCTGGTGGGGAACTTGATGCTTCTCTAGAGTGAAGATTTTGAATGTGCCTCTGTCTCGACCGATGGCATGCCTTTTGCATGTGCCAGCTGTTGAGGAAGGTAGTATCCATTACTCTCTCACTGTCACAGGAAGCAATTTACGTGAGAAGCTTTTTCCGTTATGGTTGTTCAAGGTCTAAATGGGGATTCTTGAGCTTGTACGATGTGGTTGATCAGCATTAATCTAGCAGAGAAGCTGCTTCTGTTGAGTTGCTGTGAGCTCCCAGCACGGACAGGTTTTGCAAACCTCATGCTGGTTTCTCAGAGCTGCCGAGTTTTGTTCGGCAGAGCGCTTGCACAAATGTGAACGTTAATGCTGGTGGTGGTGGAGCTCTGTGTCTGCTCTGGACCCTGAGCTGAGCCGCTGGGATTGCACCCTGTGCAGCCCAGCCCTCGCTGGCTGAAGTGTGTTCTGCAGCCTTGCTGGAGAATGATGAATTAGGTGTTTAGAGACATCAGCAACTCTTTTCGAAGTTAGTCACTGAAATAGCACTTCTCTGCAGCTCGAGGTCTGTGAGGAGGTCCCTTGCTGAAGAAGTTCAGGGACTTGGTGGTATTTTGCAGCCTTGGAGCCTTACTTCAGGGAAGGGTTTGACCTGCTTTGATTAAAGGGGTGAAGGTTATTTGGGCTGCTTGCCTAATTGCCACAAAAGATACCAAAACCATAAGCTTGGAGTGTAAGCTTAGTTTCTCTAGTCAAAACTTAACACATCTCTATCTTCCTGGGTAGCAGACACAGGCCCCAGCAGATGCTTCTCCTTAAAGGGAGAACAGTTCTCTTGGACATAGTCGGCAGTCTCTGGAAACTATTTGTTTAGAATACATAACTGTCCTACTTCTAATCCTTCTGTAAATGGGGTGAAGGCTGCTGCCTGAAACAAAGCCTGGAGTTCAAGAGCCCTTCTGTTGGCCCCTGTGCCAGGCTCAACGCTACTGTGTGAAGGAAGGCAGTGCTGGGGAGGACAGCTGGGGACCCCCAGCTTTCTTTCCAGAAAGGTGTGTCAGCTCCATCACAGATTAGATCTTCGCTGGGCTGTGCTGTGGGAAACTGCTGGCCTTGCCTTCAGGGAGCTGCATCCTTCTGGTTTGGATGTGGAAGGGGATCTTGCTGAAATCAGGGGTGAAATCTCCACCCTGGGGTGGAGGGGAGGCATCTGTCTCCCACTTCAGGAGTTTAAAGCAGAGGAATTGAATTCTATGGAAGGCATATGGGATTTCTTCCTATGGAGGGTCTGAAGCCAAGCCAGTGGCAGAAGCAGCCTCGCTGTGCAAGCTCCTGAAGATGCTGAGCAGAGATAGCATCCTGCCAGGAGGTGAATACGCTATTGTTAACAGGACAGTGTTTTGTCCTTGCGGTTTCTTTTCTCACTGCGTTCCCCTTTTAGTGTTTTCCACAGCAGCTCTTGGCAAACACGTGAGTTGTGGACTAGAGGAAAGATAGGAGTGAAAACAGGCCTTGGATAGTCTGAGCACCTCATAACAAATAGCTTCCCAGGAACTCGGCTCTGCAGCCGTTCTGTGTTTTGTCAGCAACAGCAAAACTTATGTGACATTTCAGGGTCAGTGAGCCAAGAGAGATGTCGCACACGGCCCGGTTTGCATCTTTGTTAAGACTATAGTTTAGATGTGAGACTGCCTCAAACTGTAAATTCAGCAGTTCTTGGCACTAGCAAGTTTGAGAGGAATTTTTTAGGCGCCACAGCTGTTGCATGTTCAAGGGGCCTTTCTAGTCTGATCAGCAGACCCAGTGCAGCGGTGCAGCGTGTTGGGACATAATGCCGGGGGGAATTCTTGTTACTGCTGTCTTGTCTCCTTTTTCTTTTTTCCTGCTGGGAGACAATAGCTAGGTGCTTTCTGTAGCCGAGTCAGTCATTGTCATCTATCTTCATGTATTGGGAACTTGTTTGGTGACTTCCTAACCCTGTCCCCAGAGCTACCTGCCTGTGCTCTCTGCCAAGCCAGGAAAGCTTGCAAGCAGCTTATTTCAGACTGTTGCTTTATCTTTGCTCAGAAAAGCTGCTTTGTAGGAGGAGCTGAAGCATAGTGTAAACTCTGAAAATGTGGAGCCAATGCCTGTCCATACAACCCTCTCTGCAAGCTTGCTTCAGGTAGTGGTTTGGCATTTTCCTTGCCTCCAAAATGTCAGAACATCTTCTAATGAAGCACAGAATTGCAAATTCTGTTTATTTAGTATTTCACTGCAACCTGTCTTGAAATCCTGCTAGTGTAAGAACTGCTGCCTGCAGTTCATGTCCTCTAGAAGCATCTCACTTGCACTCCTTGTCCTTTCCTTGTTTTTTTTCAAAGTCTTAGATCTTTTGCCCAACAAGGGATTTCCAGCCTTTGCCGCTTCTAGTTGGGTGAATGGCAGAAGTTTCAGATTTGTATAAAACCTGCAGACTTCCAGGCTTCCCAGCATAGTTACTTTTTTTATGGGTGTAATGGTGCTCTGACCCTAATGTGGGAGCCGGGGACATCTATGTGCGGACATGTCACAGTGCAGTGTAGAAAACAAGATATCTGGGAGCTAAAACTGTCCTTCAGAATGAAGTGGGAAGGCCATATGTCTCTTGCCTTCTCAACTAAGTTTCTGGGTTCAGCTGAGTCCTCACAGGGACTTACTGCTCTACCAGTCCTTGCCCTAGATGAGACTGTGTGGTGAGAGAGAGAGCATGGCTGGTGTTTCATAATGTTTGACTCTCTGTTGGAGGTAAGATGCATTGGCTTGAGGGGCTGGGGTCTTCTGGCATAAAAGGCCCAGCCGAAATGCCTGAGCCTTGCTTTGGAAGGGGCAAAGCGCTTCACTCGAGGGAACCTGCACGCAAAGTGAATGCTGCTGGGTTCTTTTGTATTTGTGGGTTGAAACCATAACATGATAACAGCCTGACAAATAAAGATTGCTTTCCTGGGAAGGTTCCAGCTGCCAGATACTTAATCCCCTGGCAGCTGGTTCCCAGCCTGGTCTCAGAGGGTCAAGGATTTCTCTGTTCAAAGAACCTTTAAAATCATATGTTAGGTGTACTTGCCCTTCCTCACAGAAGCTGTGCACTTACCTTATGCTTCTGACAAAAAGGTTCTAGCAGCAGGGAGTCTCTTCCTCAGACTGTTTTGAACGATCCTCCTGTACGACATCAGATGCTAGTAAAATGCTGTGTGAAGGACTGCCAAGCAGGACCTGGGGCTCCTGTGCAGTTGGCTGAGGCTCTCTTCCTGGAGTCATGCTAATCCTGTTTACTTTGGGAGGAGTACCATGGGGGAGATGGGTGGGAACAGCAAAACAGTTGTTTTTTTCTCTAGAAGTATGGAGAATTGTGACTGCCTCTTCTTATTTGTCTAAACTAGTAAACCAGCTATCTCTGTTTTGTTCTTGCTCTTTCAGATCCTGGGTGCTGTGATACTGGGTTTTGGAATATGGATTCTGGCTGACAAAACCAGTTTCATTGCGGTTCTACGTAAGGCCATGTTTCTTCATCTTCTTTCTCCTTCTGAATTGACTCAAGGCTGGGGCTGGGCTTGACCATGGTGTAGTCTGGGGATGAGAATGCTCTTGTGTGCAGCCTGTGACCTAAACAGTGACATGGTGTACAGCCAGGTCTGACTCTAGCAAGGACAGGGTGAAAGGGAGCAACCTTGGAGACACAGCATTCCTCCTAGTCTTGTGGATTGCAACACCAGAGTCTGACTGAGTGAGACCATCGCCTCTTCACCCAGCAGTCCAAGTACTTCATCTTAAACCTAACAACTAGTATTTCATCCTATTTTCACTGCATGCTGTGTGTTTCCACAACAGCTTCCTCATTACCACCCTGTCCAAAGGCCCCCAATGCCTTCATGTAGTTTTGCTATGTGAGTCTCTTACGTTCTCACTACTTTCTGTAATGATCTATTTCAATTCAACTGTTTTAAATGCCAAAGAAAGAAGGTGCCTGGTTTTATTGATGCTTCATGTACATTGGAAATATCTAGTATGTGTGTTCTGAAGCAGTGGAGGATGCAGATCTGAGTGGGACAGAAGGTGCGAGGCTATGAAGTCTTTGGTGCTCTGACTTCTAAACCACTCTGGATTGTACACACTCCATGAGACTTAGCCTGACTATCAGAGGTGTTTTGTGTCACTGTGTGTGCAAGGGGCTAGCTGCCTTCCCTGTTAAGTCAGCCAAGAGCATCAGCTTGAGTCTTAGCAGAGGTCTGCTTTCTGCAGCAACCGAACAGTTGAGCTGGCAGGGCTGTAAGTGCACTCTCACCAAATGAGTAGCTCAGCTCCATCTTTCATCTTTCTTTTGTGCCTTTTCATAGACGGGCCTTCAAGTATCTTTTCTGCTTGGTGGGTCTGGTTAAACATTGCCCTTACCTCCAGAATTGCTGACTCTGGCATCAGTGTCTGATGCTGTAGGAGGGAATGAGCAATAATGGCATTCCCAGCCCTGTTCCTGCAAAGGACTTGATCTCCCAAGTCCTGAACACTCTGGCCTGGCTTTGGAAGATGCTGGGTGGAGACAACTCCCCCACTGATGCAGTACATGCAGATACTGCTGCTTGTTGTGCTGTGGCATCTGGCTTACTACGGCAGTGCTGAGAAGCACAGTAAGGGCTGTTGGTTAATAAAGTGGGGACACGAGCAGAAACACACTTGTAATATAGGCAGCCAAAAAGGAGCCTAGCAGGGCTGGTACCAGTGGGCCAGCAGCTGTTCCCCTAGGCTGATGGGTGTTACTGCCACTTGGGGAGGTACAAAATCCCTGGGCTTGGCTCTGTTTCTTCCCGTTTTACCCAGAATCTCTGCTAACAGAGCATTTAAGGATTTAGCTTCCTTCCTGGAGATTTCCAGCATCAGCTCTTTCTCCCCTCCCCCTCGCTTCCTTTCCCATGCCTTGCCCCTATTTCCCTCTGCTTTAGTAACCCAGGCTTGAGGAAGGGAGCCCGGGAGGGAGCCCGGCACAGCAGGGCACTCCAGCCGCTGCCAAGGAGCCTGTTGTACTTGCTTGGATGCCTGCCCAGCGCAGGGGAAAACACGGAGCGACGGAAACAGAGCAGGAGTTGTCTTGCCAGCAGAGCCTTCTCTTGCAAGACAAGACGTATTGCAGATGAGAAGCGTGAGCATGGCTCCTGTCCCCCTGCCACTGTCACTTCTCCAAAGGGCTTTTGAGTTGGAAATACCTTTAGTCTTTCTTCCACAGAGAAGCTGGCTAAGCAGCTGCTTTCTGGCACTCTGGAGGTGCTGCAGCCCGGGCACTCGAACCGATTTTGAGGGGGGGAATAGGTGTAGTCTTGTGAAGGCCACTCTTGTAAGGCTGCTGCTTCTTCAGTAAACGCTTTGCGGTATCAGCACCTAACCTCCACGGCGAGAGTCTCGGAACTGGTGAGAAAGGAGGAGCAGGATCCTGGATTCTGGGGCGTATGTCCAGCCAGGGAGAGTCTGGCCTGGAAGTAAATCAAAGCTGAAGTGTCTGAAGTGACCTGTGTGATGAACAGCTCAAGTTCAATTTTTTGGTAGCTGATCTTTTTCATCTGTTCAACATGTTCTAGAAAAAAAGTTTGGAAGCTGGTGACTTGCACAAGGTATCAGAAGTGGGGGGAAGTATGTGTTGGAGCCAGGGAGAGTATGAGTCTGGATTTGGTTACTCTCTCTCCAGCTATTTCAGGAGGAGCTTGGAGGACGTTTGCCTCCTGGGACTTCTGTCCAGGAAGCTAAATGTTGAGCTCTAGGAACATTATTTTCATTAATCACTGGACATCCAGAATTCCCCTGTGCTATGCAGCTTGCAGGTTTAAGAATATCTCTTAATGATAAATGAGTTTTTTGGTTACTATTTCTAGACAGGGTATCTCTTCAACTTGTATGCCGTAATCCTTGCTCCTTCCAATCGTGTTCTGCATCAGGTAGTCCTGTGACCAATCTAAATGTAAGAGCTTGTTTCTTCTATTACTTGCAATATTAAATATTGAGAGGAGAGGACTTGACAGCACCAGCGTCTCCGAAATATTACTGACTAAACTGTTGTGTGTTCAAAAGCACAGTCATTCCAGACACAATAGCAGGGGATAGCTAGGAGGATATGTAAGAGTAGCTAATTTACCTGTTTTGATCCTGCAACAGCATGTATTTGCAGAGGCTTGTACACAGGATAAAGTGAAAAGGCAAACCAAAAGGGTATTTAGCGCTTGGAAAAAAGCTTCCCTGAAGATAGTGAAGGGAGTTTGAGCGATTAGGCAGTAGTTGTGGAGTAGAACATACTTTATCTGACTCTCACTCAGAGCGCATTCATGAGGGATTTAAAAAATCCAGTAGGCAGCTAACTTTCTCCAAACAAGGTCCATTTGTTTGGAGTGACCTTGTGTCTTCCAGGCTCAGAGATAATGAAGACCTGCAGGCTGGCTTTTGAAGTCTTCCTTCATCAGAAGACACCCAGAAGCAGCCTTCTGTCCCCATGTTCAGCGTGCCTCTGTGCAGTCCCTTTATAATAGTCTGCTGTCTTCTACAAATAGGCATGGAGGCAGTTCTCTAAATGGTGATGGCAAATGTGGTTTTTGTCAGTAGCTAATTTTGTTCCCTCTCCTGGCCCCTACAGAGATGTCATCTCCCACCTTGAAGACTGGTGCGTACATCCTCATCGGTGTTGGGGCTCTCACCATGCTGATGGGGTTCCTGGGCTGTCTTGGAGCAGTCAACGAAATCCGATGTCTCTTGGGTCTGGTGAGAGAATTCATGCTTTGTTTTAGATCCACTTTAATATCTCTCTTGCAAAATATCTGTTGGATTGTACCTGGAGCTCGGGTCTGCTGGGGATGCTTACTTCTGCTGAGTCAACTTAGATCCAGTTCTTAATTTGCACCCATTAAGTTCTCCAGCAGTCAACAGTCTGCAGCAGCAGTTCCTCAGACATTGCTGCTGATGAGCTAATAGAGCTGCAAAATAAGAGAGGATGTCGCTGACCCTTTTTGCAAACAGTGGGTTGAAGGCTGCCAGCTGAGGAGAGGTGTCCCAGGTGACCCTGTACCTTACCCCCAGTTGGCATTGTGCTCTCAGTGGTGCAAGGACAAGCATCAAGGGCAGTGAGAGAAGAGTGACAGTGTCCTGCTGTGTTGCGAAGTTCAGCTTCTGTGGAAAGTGCAAGAGTTGAGAGAGACTCAGCTAGGAGTGTCCTGTGTGTCAGGACCTCTCTTCAAATGGTTCATCTACAGGAAATTTTCTGTCTGTGATGGATGAGATGAGACTAGCTTCATACACCTCAGCGTGCTACTTGGCTCCTGCTTATGCAGAGCACATATGTAGAGGAAACCGAGTATGGCCACACGTTGTGTCCTGGCGTTAGGAACATCTTCTAATGTAGTGGTAGTAGCAGCTGCCATTTAAAAGTAACCTCAGATGTCAAACTTTCCTTAAAAGCAGGTTGCTGGTGTATCTTGACTTGAGATCCTCAAACAAATTAAATAGCTTTTTTTTTTAAAAAAAAAGGGGTAATTGACTTTAAAAAAAAATTGCATTTGTAAAATTGACTTTTCTTGCTGTGGAGGCTTGCGGTAGGCAGAGTCCAACTGACTGAGGTCAGAGTGGGCTGGAAATGGAGCTGGAGGTGGGAGAGGGAGTCCCAGCTGGAATGATACATGCAGAGGGTGCTTGTAAACCTTTTTCCTGATGAAGTCTTCCTGTTGGCCCGATGGGGAAGTGCTGAAGTGCACTGGTCTGATGTAGATGCTTGTACTGAAGTCTTTTACTGGGGAGAGCATTGTTGATAGCACAGCTTGTCTGCAGGCAAAGTTGTTGGCTCAATGTTGTGACTTCTGTATATGAAATCTTACTAAAACTTGTGCTGTTGTGTACAGACCTTTCTCAAGGCTGACAGTGTTCATCTGCTCTCTTTTGTTTCCAGTACTTCACCTGCCTGATGGTAATCCTTGTAACTCAGGTTGCTGTTGGACTGGTCATCTACTTCCAGAAGGAAACGGTAAGTGTTTCTTACTGTGCATGTTTTCCTTGGTGTTGGTTTGGGGGAGCAGGAGACACCTGGAAATTCTTTCTTTCAAACTGGGTTATACCATTAGCAGGTGTAACTGGCGTAACCTCTACTCCAGCTCAGCAGCTTTTCTGTACAGTTTGCTTCATCTGTGTCTGCCAGCCTCAGTAGAGCTACTTTCTCAAGGATTATGAAGCTCTGTTTGGTACGCAAGCTTTATTTTTGGGTAGAGGGAACAGTAAAAGGAAATTCCTGAAAGGCTTTTGACAGTACCTCCTCTTGATCATGCTGCAGACTACTGTCTGGGCACGTAGCAGCAGTGATTACTACCACGTTGCCATCACTGGTGGAGGTTACCAGCCTGGCCAATTGCTTTTCTGACTGCCCTGCCTTCTTGTGTCATCTTCTTCCGTCCTTTCAGTCCTTGTGTATCGGTATGTAAAGCTCTGCTTGGAAGAGCTCTCCTCTTTCCTCGAGAGCAAACCTGAGTATCTGACAGTTCCTGTACTACAGTTTGAGCTTAAAGCCAAGTGGTTTAACACTTTGAAGTGGATGCTTTTGTCGGGAATTCAGTTTCACAGTGTATGCTTCTAGAGCACCGAGAGGCTGGTGGTGTAAAGGGGATGACTTTTGAGCTACTTAAGTGCATGACAGCATCCCGTCCTGGCTGTGGGTTCGCTGGCCAGGACAGTGCCCAGTCAGGCCTCCAGCTGTTTGACAGCTGAACTGGGAGCCGCATCCACACAGTGGGAACCAGTTATAACTGTGGCATCCCTGCTGGCCGCTGTCCTGGTGTGCAGGGTTCTGGTACCAGTTGTGGGTAACCGTGTCCTTCACCACAGAACTGTGCGTCTATACCACTGTGTGGCTGTGCTTGCTTTTCTGAAGCTGGCCCTCCTGCTAGGTGGTTGCAGAAAGCAGTTCTGGATGGGGTCTGGTGGTAAAGTTTAGGGGCAGGGGGAAGGTGCCTGCCCCTGGTGTGGCTGAGATGAGCTTTGTACGAGTGGCTGTGGTGACTGGGAGCAGCTGGTGGTTGGCTGGGTTCCTTGCCAAGTGTGATGTGAATGTAGCTCTCTGGGCTGGCTGGAGCTGAAAGAGAAACTGGAGCGTTGGCTAGCTGGTGTGTAAAGTTACAGTTTTAAACAAGCTGCTGATTCTCAGCAAACAGCTCTGACTAATGCAGAGGAGGAGGCGTGGGGATGAGCATTCCCCTGTGGTGGGGAAATGTGACTTCTCAGACCATGAAATTCCATACCTCTGTTGGTATTTCTCCTCCAGCTGTCACTCTGTTCTAGAAAACTCCAACTTTTGAGCTGTAGCTCTTCATTTGAACCTTGGTCAGACCAGGGAGAGAACGGAAGTGCTGGGGGTTATTCTGCACAGCCCTTGGAGCCGATGTAGCTGAGATCGTCACTTGTACAGAGCCAGCAGAACAGTAGGAGAAGCTGGGCTTTGGACAGATGCTCCTGTTCAGTCCTCAGTGAACAAAACTTATGGGAAAGCTCTTCTGGAGCCCTTCTGTTTCAGGGATCCTCTGAAGTACCTGCCTAGAGCACTAAGAAAAACTCTTTCAGGAAGGTCTTGGCTGAAACCTCCCACACACTGGTTTGTGGCTGCGCTTCAGTGATGCTATGCTTGTCGCTCTGCTTCACTTGATGTACGTCATCCAAGGGCAGCTCAGAGCACAGTGAAGCAAACTGAAAGCTGCTCAAGATCCAGTCCCTAGATGTCTATTGTGTTCTTTGTGTTTAGTTCTTTCTGACTTCAGGAACTTGGTTAGATATAAAACAAGGAATAACAGGAGCAGAGGAAAGGATCTTGGATCCAGAATGTAGCAAGGTGATACTTGCTCCTCCGCTTGTTGTAATGGAAGTATTTATTTTTTGCACTGCAGGAGAGTAGACAGGATTATTGTTGCCCTCCTCTCTGCCTGCCCTTTTCTTCGTTAGTAGCTACTGTACAGATCCACTTGATGTTTTTTGGTTGGAGTATCTCTTCCTTTTCAGTGTCAAAATCCTTCCCCACCCCTGATATATGCAAGTATGCTGAAACAGAGTTAACATAACTGTAAAAGGATGAGTCTCTGACAGGAGGGCTGCTGCTTGCTCTCCCACATGGGCATTGCTAGAGGAATGCCCCTTCAGACTGGAATTGCCCAGTTGGTGGAATTGCCCAGGGAGGATGTTGGTGCAACATCTATTTCCCTACATCTGTTGGTGAGTGAAACTCAGTGGTGGGGTTTTTTTTAGGGTCAACAAGAAAAAAAAACTATGTCAAATGTTGCAAATGGCTCTCTGCTTTGTGAGCTGAATGTTACTGCTCACCTACAGCTAGTGGATCATGAGCCCCTGAATGCCTGAGAGCCTGGACAAGGTCTCTCTTGGCCTCATTCACACATTTCTCTGCAGCATAGCTCTAAATGCCTTGAGCAAGCGGTTGTCTTTTGGGAATTGCCCTACTTGCTAGCTATTGTTTGCAGCAAACAGGCCTGTGTGATTGCAGGCACCAACTCGCTTGGGGCTATGGGCTGTGGATTAGTTTCAGAATCTGAAGGGACTGGGGGGGTGAGGCCCCCTCCTGTTTTTTTGAGCCTATTTTGGGGTGCAGGCTCGACGCTCATAAATGCTGGGGGAAAGATCCAGCTTGAGTGTCGGACAGAGGGACAGGACAGATGATTGGTGTCTAACATGATTGGTGTTCAGCTTTCCCCATCTTCTTCTTCAGTAAGCCTGGGTGGAGGGGAGGCTGAGAGCCCTGCTGCTTTCTGGCAGTGGTCCGTGGCTTTGAGTGCCCCTGACCCCAGGCTAGCTCAAGCTGGGAAGCAGCAGCAGCCCAGAAAGCAAGAGTAGTCGTTTCTTGGAGCCATCGTGCTCCACACAGCACTGGGACCTGACCGGCCTTACATGGGTGAAGATGGTGGGGATGTTGAAAGCCTGCCTGAGTGTTCAATATGCCTTTCTAGCTTGTTGCTTTTTTGATTTTTTCCTCTGCCAAGTGCAGAAGAGCGATGAGCTGCAGGTGCCTGTGTTTCCCCTTTGGGCTGTTCTGCTGGTTAAACCCACAGACAAGCTGCTGCCGTCCTGTTGTTTGTGTAATATTCCCGCTTCCGTTTACTTTCTGAAACACCTAGGAACGCCCGAGTTTTCCTTTAGCTGAAATGCCTCACTTTTTGAAACTGGAGCTGTTTGTCAGACTGCTTGCCTGCTCTTGTGTAAGAATAGAGGAAGAGCAGAGATGCAGCTTCTCCATGCAGCTGTGATTGGGGACATCGAGTTGAGGCCACTGTCTCTGCTTGTGGTGGGGTCCTGGGGTGGAGAACAGAGGCACTGCCTGGGATTCCTGGCAGAAGTGACCCTAGGCTCTGTCTGGCCTCATAGCTAAGGGGCCAGCTGAGCGCAGGGTAGGAGAAGAAACCCAGCTCTCCCCACCTCCCTCTGTGCATGTGGAGCAGCAGTGTGCGAACTCAGAGGTTCAGTAACTGATCAGGCTTATGGCAGCAGCTGAGGCCAATCTCATTAGTGAGAACCAGGTCAGGTTGCCTTGTTTTGAAGGGAAGGAAAAAGGGAAGTGAAGTAATTAAAAGGGGAATAGCTAGACATGATGAGAAGAAAGATCACGCAGCTCCCATCTGCCTGGCCTGACATAGCTGATCCCAGTGACCTGACCTGCAGTTTTCTAGGAAGAAGCATTGCTGGTGTAGAGAAGCTTCTCTCTAGCAGCAGGGCACTGCTGCATCTTGCTGGGTGTCCCTGAGTTTGCCATGGTCATTTGTCATGTTCAACAGTAGAAAGAAAGGGAAAAACTGTTTCCACTGATGTAAAATATGCTTTAGCACCACAGGCAAAAAGCCTAATACACAGGATGGGAGCATCCTAGTGTTCAGGCTGATATAACTCTATCCCATCCTTCGAGCAGTCTGATGAGACTTCTCTCCAAACTCTTGTGATCTGGGTTTGTCCTTAGCTGTCCTCATGTACAGGCTGGCTGAGAAGAGCTTCGGGAGGTGGGAGAATGAAGGTAAAGGAGTCTACTCCTTTGAGTAGAGCTTGCACCTCTCATCAAACTGAAAAGTGTTGTAAGTATTTCTGGAGAAGGAATGGGGTGAAGGGATGATTTGATCCACCTGAGCTTTCTGATAAGACTGTTAATGAGCAGTTTAGATAGTTGTAGTACTTCCTGCCTGAGTATCGAAGCAACAGTTGTAGGAGTTTGAGGAAAGGCTGATCAACACCTTGCGAAAAAGGGAAGTTTCCACCAGCTATATGTCAAACCCCAGCTGCGTACAGGAGCAGAGTGACTCATACCTTCCCCGAGCAGTGGAGACGAACTGCAGTGACTGAGATCCTGGACCAGAGTCTCGCTTGCAGTGCAAGGTTAGAAATGCGTTACCTGTGAGTACTTACAACAACGTTGTCCTTCCACTGGCACTTATCTGTCACGTCTGTCTCACCTGCGGCAGGCAGCAGTTGTTCAGCCTGTGTCTTACCAGGATAACCATCCCCAGCTCTGTTTCCTTATTGCTCACCGGGTTTGTAGCTCTCCTCTGTGCATGGGCAAGGACTTGCTGGGAAGTACCAATGCTCTCGCTGTTGCATTGCATAGCAAAGCTGCTGTCTTGCCTTCCTTTGAGACTCAGGCTGTATAGATCACCTTATCTGTGCTTGTTACTTTTTGCACTTAGATTTTTATTTTTTTTTTGAGTGACCAAAGCTGCATATAACACCTCTGAAGAGATGTAATTTGTGCTTTGTACAATTGTTCTACTGTTTTCCTGTCTCTCCTGGAAGGATTTTCCTGATGTGTACCAAGCCTGTTTCTGTTCCCTGATTCTGGACCACTGGAGCCTATGGGGGGTTTTTGTTTGTTTTTATGGCAAGTTTGTCTGTGGTAGGTCTCCAGTTGCCCTCTGTATGTTATAGCACTTATTTGCCCAGGACTCCACACCTTTGGTTTCTTGTGAGTTAAATTTATTTCCCTTTCTATTTCTGATCTTAAGGGGATGCGTGATTGCTCGGTCTGATGTCTGAACTTCTCTGTGTATCAAACGTGCTTCCCATCAACACTGTGACAAGCATAATGCTGTACTCAGTAAGCAAAGGAATTTATTCCAAGCCTCAGCTTCTGAGGAACCCAAGTAGCAGTCTCCCATCTGCTTAAGAAGCTTGAGAAGAAACTGGTGGAAGAAATGGGGACCTTGGATGAACTCCTTTTCTCTAGAATAACTTTCCTCTCACACAGCAGCAGGCCATGTAACATTGAAAGCTAGGATGGATTTGTTGTGTTTAGTTATGCCTGGAAAAAAACTTTCTTAGCAAGAAGTGCCACCTCATCATCATAGCGGGACTCTATCTTGGTAAACCTGTTCTGTATTTCATCCTGTTGATCATATTTATTGCCACTTCTCAAAAGCATAGTCAAGACTGAAGACTAAGGTATTTGAAGGCCAGTCTGCGGGATTTGTTGCTGCTTGGCTGTTTTTTTTCCTTTAAGCATTGCTTTGTGTGCCAATTAAATGCTCGTTTTCCAATTATTTTAGTCATGGTTCTAGCGGACTTTTTGCTGCAACTTAAAAATCACTGTATTGTGGGAGTGTGATAGCCTGAGCACCTAGTACTGTTTCCTTCAGATTGTCTGGAGAAGATTTGAGCAGAAGTTACTGCCCATTGCACTTTTTTTTTTTTTTTTTTTTTTTTCCTGTGTGCT
>WKFP01014305.1:645423-693050 GCA_011057875.1 Pterocles orientalis | reverse complement strand
TTTTTTTTTTTTTTTTTTTTTTTTTTTTTTTTGCAGTGCTTGTAATCTCTATCTGCAGTTTATCTCTGCTCTAGCCTCATTCACTGGAGCTAGAGCAAAGCAAAATGTTTTCACACTCTTGCCAGTGATGAGCCCCTGTTTTTCTCCACAGTGGGGAAGGTGGACCCACAGTAGGACTAACGCAGGTGATAGGGAGGGGTGTTATGTACCCTAAGCCCCAAAGAAAAGGCTACAAGGGATGAATTAATCTGACTCTCCTGTGGTTTTTTCCTTCACAGCTGAAAGAAGAGTTGGCCCGCATAGTTGGAGATCTGATTGAAAATTACGATCCTACGGATGATAATGAGAAGAATTTACAAGATGCATGGGACTATGTGCAATCCCAGGTGAGTCACAGGGGACAGCACGAGAAGAGGCAGATGATGCTATTTGTCAGTGCAGTAAATGGCCTTTAAAACTAGGCTGGGAACAGGGAAAGGAGTACTGCAAGAGACAATACTGTAGCACATTAATCTGGCTGATCTACAGAGTTGCCTGTGCGGTTTGGTGCCTGCATACTAGAAAAGTGTCTGCTTGCTGTCGCTAGGTAAGACCCTGAACCTTTCCTGGGTGCTGGCTGTTAGGACTAGCTGGTTTTGGCTGCCTAGCTTAATGTGCCTGGCACCCCAACACTTCTCTTTGTCTGCAGAATAGCAGCATGTGTGAAAGCCTCGGTACGTACTATTTTTGTAGCAGGTAAAGTCCTTAGCTTATTGCCAGGCAAGTCAGCAGCACTGCCTGCCTTACTACTTGGATCATGTTGCTTGCTTATTGTGATGGCTCTTCTGCAAGTGTCAGCGTTCTTGGGAGCCATCCAACCGCCCATGGTTTCTGTTTCAGCATCAGGGTCAGCGCTTCGGCAACTAGGTCAGCGTTCAGCCACACTGGAGTCCTGATAGCTGTTTGCTGCCAAGCCACAAGCTTGAGAGCCGGCTGGCTGTTGTGGTTAAATACATGCCCAGCATGGGACTGGTGTGTAGTAAGTACAAGTAACAGTGTTTTTTCTTCTGTTTGTTCTTCAGTCTGCAAAGCACTGACCTGCAGTATTTCTTCTCCTTGGAGGCAGAATGATTTATTTGTATTTTACCACTGTAGTTGCATCTCCTTGCTAGTGGACTCGAGAGAAGGCTGAGTCTACTGTGGAGAGAGGATCCTGCTTGAGCCCTTCTTTTATGTAGGAACAGAAGAAGAAGGTTCTGTGGAGGTGTAGAAGTTGAGCTTTAGGAGTCTAAGTCGTCTCATATGCTAGAGTTAGCGTTTGAAAGGAGGTGGGTGTTCCATAGATCAGTCTCGGAGTTAAACTCCAAACCTCTGTGAAGCAGAGATTGCTCCTTCTGGAGGCTGGATCCTCAATACTTCTTCGGAAACTAAATGCTTGTCCTGGTGTGGGTGTTCAGCTGTATGTACCTCTGCTCTCGTGTCTGTTATGTCAGACTGAAACGTTACATTTCCTTCCTGAGCAGATTTGGATTTTCCCTAAGCTTCCACCTCGAGTTTGATAGCCTTTCTGCTCTGTATTGCAGTGCAAGCACTGGGATCCGTGCTTAAAATAAAGCTTGGTTTTTCCTGGGCTTCCCAATGTGCTTTCCCCTCCAGTAGCTGCAGTTTTATCACGTGGCTGTATAGGAATGTGAATGTTTCTTTGGATGGAAAACTTTCCTCATCCCATCTTCCAGCCAGTCCCAGCTGCAGCCAGGCGGGTGCAAACTCATGGGGACTCGCTGGGGCTCGGCGGCATGTCGACGCCATCGTGCGGTGGCTGCTGGTGTCCCCCGGGGGGGGGCCACAGCTAAAGGTCAGTGGTACCTTGCAATGGGAAACCAGAAAATAAAAAGTGCTGCTTCATGTCTGCTTAAAAAAATATGTGCTACTCAAAGTGAAATAAAGTCTTAGCGTTTAAACACATGGAAGTGGCATTGTGAATGGGCGAATAGGTCGTAATCCTTTTGAGATGTCTTTGAATACGTCTTGCTTCTTCCATCTTGCTTCTCCCTCACCAAATCCAATATGCTGATGGAGAACTGGAGGAAATGGAAAAAAAAAAAAATCTCTCAAACATGTCACACAGGACAACAGCCCTCCTCCAGCTGACCCACCAGCGACATCTCTTTTACACTTTTACTTCTGTTCAGCATTGTCACCCGGAGAGAAGAGGAGGTTTGCTATCATTCAGTCTGCAAAAGTTAATCAGAATTACACTCTGTGGAATTCTTGTCAAACTGCATGTCCTGCTGAAATCTAAGTGTCCAGGCCTCATGCAGCGAGGCTTGTGAAGGATTCGTATCCTAGCGTGACTAGTGTGCTAGAACTTCATGGATGGCCTGTGCGTATTATAGTCTGCTAGAAGTGGCCCTTTAACTCTTGTCTTGCTAGCAGAGTGAGTCTTTGGGAGGAAATAATGCCCGTGTCTTCTGGACGGCTCTGTGCATAGGTTATCATCTGGTAACCAGGATAATGTTCTAATGTCATTAATTCACGCAGACTGCCGCCTGACTGTTGTTGTCACATGGAGAGCTCCTGCGTGCTTCTGCCTCTACTGCCTGTTTGTTTTCAGCTGCGGTATGTAACCAATGCCGAGTGTAAGACCGTGATGATCTCTCTCTGCTTATTAGATCGCCTGCTGTGGCTGGACTGGACCAAAGGACTGGGAAGATAATGAGGTTCTTATCAACCAAAGCATGACTGCGTATCCCTGCTCCTGTGCCAATAGCTCCAAGGGCTTGGAGGCAGATAGCGGCTTCTGTAATCTGGATGTCCCTGTCAATGGCACTGCAACATACACTGACTGGCCTGTTTATGAGCAGGTAAGTGGGGATGTCTGGGCCCTGTGAAGCTTCCACTTGAAGTCATCTTGTCTTTGGGAATTATTTAGAGCACTTTCTTGACATCAGTATTGGCTTGAAGTACCTGTGGAAATGGGGGCAAGAGGAGACAGCAACCCTGCTCTTCTCTGCTAAAGCTACTTTGAAACGTGGTATAGCATGTACCTGGGATAATCTCTGCGTGCACAAGGGGGTGTGTGAGGGATTTTCAGTCTTGGGATACTGAGATTCATGCTGCTTTCCCACGTGACCGTGTTTTCTCCGTAGGGATGCATGGATGGTGTAGAGAAGTGGTTGAAGGACAACCTTGGTGTCATTCTTGGGATTTGCACCGGTGTTGCTGTTATAGAGGTAAGTCAGTCCCTGATGTGAACCTATACTGTCTTACCATGCAGACTCTTTTAAAGGTAAAGCTGTGTTTTCAAGTAGTAGACACGTGGTTTAATGGCAGTGCAGTTCCAGCTCTTGGTTTTGTCTAACTAGAGCTTTCCTTGGTTGGATTAAAGATTCAGCAAAGCCCTGTCTACTTGTGGTTCCTGCTGCTGTGTCTGATGCTTGGCAATTTGCTGCGTGTGTAGCCAGGAAGAATGAGACAAGCAATATCCTACTAGTGAGATCCCGCTTGTTGCCTTAAAAAGCCCATAACACAGATTCCAGATGAAAGCACATCTTTTTGCAGCAGAATATTATTGTCATCCCAGTTGTTGCATTTTTCTTGCATTGGGGACCATTGCTGTTCGCTCCCCACCTTATCTGTCTGGTTGCTGATTTTGTTCCCATTCTTCCTTGCTTATTGCAGCTGCTGGGAATGATTCTGTCCATTTCACTCTGCAAGAACATACACAGTGAAGACTACACCAAAGTGCCCAAGTCTTGAGTTGGCTGACTCCAGAGCTACGGCACCACAGAGAAAGGAGCAAACAGAACATTCCTGCCTCGTACCCAGACTGTCCAACCATTGACCATTATTCCTGTGACATCCCATTTCTGATACCACTCTGCTAAAAACTGTTAGAGCTGCAATACAGCCTGATCTTCTGGCAATAGGGCCCTTGGTCCACCTGCATCCTGCCTCTGGATTATTTCTACTTCAAGAAGCAGAATTTAACTGTCTCATATCCCATGAGACACCGGTTAACCTGAGGGGACAATGCTTTTGCTGCCTGCTCCATGTTAAACAATACTATTCACATCTCTATTCTACAACCCACTGGGCCTAACATACAATAAACTCTTCTCCCCCATTGTTCTCCTCCCACACGCCTTTCCCCCTACCCCTCGAAGTCCTATGAGCCAGGATTGCTGTTGAGATTCCAGTGCTTTGGTAGCTTCACCTGCTTCACTGACTTGTGGTGGTAACTAGTCATGCTTTATAGGCCTTCTCCTCCCCTGCAGTTGAGCTGATGTGGCTCCTACTATGCATCTTCCAGCCTAGGCTCTCGTCTAAAATACTGAGTGCTACCCTCATACTTGCTTCTCTTGCTTCTGGAGTCACTTATGCCTTGTCTTCAGTGGAGCTCTTCCCTTCAAGCGTGGTGAGAAGCCACCAGGAGGAAGCCAAGCCTGTCAGATTGTGGTGGTGGGTGCTCAAGCTGCTTCTGGGATGGCACCCTTGGGTTCTGAATTTGAGGCTTAAATGTTTCTCCCACTTGCCTCTTGATCTTTTCCTCTCCCCCTAGCACTGCTTTGCTGGCTCCTGTCAGCTTGGAGGCACTTCAGAGACTGCTGCATAGTGTGGACTCAGCCCCAGACTGGCTCTGCTGGTTGCATTCATGGGTTGCCAACTTTTATAGAGGTTACGATTAACTTAATTTTTTCCCCTGTTCTCTTTATGAACATTAAATTTGTTAGCAGTTGTTTTTAGTTACGAATATGGAGGGATCTGACTGGACTGGTGATGCTGTATATCGGAGGTATCACTGCTGCCGGTGCCCAGTTTAGGTTCTGTAGTTTGGATGCAAGGATACGTTGCTTTTATTTCAGTTGTCCAGTCTTCGGACTCCGCTGCGGTCTGGAGCGACGGCTGCATCCTGAGCTCTGGCTGGAGTGCAAGCGCTGCAGCAGATGAGTAGCTGGTTGTGCAGTCGTGCAGGCTGGGTGGTTTCTGTACATAGTGGCTGGGCTCTTTGTGCTCTTCAGCCAGTGGCCAGCAGCAAGGAGTGGTGTAGAGGAGAAGAAAGTAGGAAATGTATGGAAAAAACTGCCCCAACTTCTTAGATAAGGCAGCTGGATACAGTCCTTGGTCTTAGAGGTGGCTTGGGCACAGCAGATCTCCTGCAGTTGCACGCACGTGCCATCACCGTGAGAGCAGGGTGCTGTGGGAGAAAGAGCAGCGGATGGTCCTTCCCTGAGACGTGATACAAGGTGCATGGTGAGAGAGCCTTTGCCTTCCAGAGGTGGTCCCAAGCCTGTCTCTTGTCAGGGCTGGGGTTGGTAGGAATAACCCTAGTAGCAGTTCAAAGGGATGGCTTCACTACCTACCCAGGTTTCCTGCTGGGAAGAAAGGCTCGTGCAGGGGATCAGGGTCCCAGAAGTGGGTCCCTGCTCTGTCCTTGTCTCTGGACACAGCAGTGATTGGGGAGAGTAGATAACGACTGGGCAACTGGTTTTTACGGAGGTCTGATAGGGCTTTGCTATTTTGAGACACCTGCACCCTCCAGCACAGATCCGTCAGGCTGACCTTTGCTATGGCAGAAGGCACCCTTCGTAGCAGTAAAGCTTGCTAGCTTCTGTAGAACAAAGTCTGTTCTCTAACGTGTTCTTATTTGTGAGATTCCTGTTCAGTTACAGATGCCAATGCCGAGCAGCAAGTGGAAAGGAGCCCGTGCTGGGTTTCCTTTTTGGTTTTTGTCTGTTTTAAGCAACATCTTCCTACTGGAAGAAATGCATGTACAGATATAGAAGTCTAGAGGGTGAATATTTCTGTAATAAAGACTTTGCTAAAAAAATATCTCTGCCTACGACTTGTGCATTGTAGCAGTTTCCCCTTGCTTCCTCTCCGCCCCCTTCTGCTCTACGTGCAAATCACTGACACCTTGTTTGTTCAAGGTAGCAAGGGGACTGTCAAAAGCCCTTCTGAGGCCCGAGTGTGGGATCCGTGTGGACTGGGAAGATACTGCCCAGCGGAGGGAGGTGACAATTTTCCTAGGCTATATTCTAGAGTAAACTTTGTCTAAAGTAAACGATGAAGTATGCATGTCCTAGGGTGAGCCAACTGAGTGGCAGTGGTTCCTTTGAATTACCTGCTGTCTCCTGAGCTAAGGGATCTTTGTATTTGAAGGTGTCTCTTCAAATCTGTGCGTTCCGCACTGTATGCGGTCCTAAGCCTCGAGGACTAGCTGCCTAGCTGCTGCTACGCCCACAGTGCATCCAGCCCTTGTTAGCTCAGCTTTGTTGGTTTTTTCCTCATCCTACTCACCTTTAGTAGGCTCCTACCTCTGGGTGCTATCTTAAAAAAAGGTTTTCCAGCCCCTGCCCTGCTATTGTGAGGAGGAAGAAAGCTGAGGTGGCCATTAGACCAGGCTGGATGAGGCTTTGAGCAACCTGGGCTAGTGGGAGGTGTCCCTGCCCATGGCAGGGGGTGGGACTGGATGGTCTCTAAGGTCCCTTCCAACCCAAACCCTTCTGTAAATTCTATGATTTTTGTAGGTTATGCCACCACATGCCAGGCTTGACTGTTCGAAATGCTCTTGAGAAGTAGATAGAGCAACAGTATGCATCTTCTGGCTTCCCTCAGCGAAGCAGTTGAGAAGTGGAGATGAGCTAGATCTCGAAATTCCTTCAGATCCTGCTCCACGGTGGTGTTGCTGGCCATGCAAAATGGCAATCCTCAGGAGAACTGCTGTTAGTGCACTAATGGAGCCTGGAGCTGATGCTTTAGGAAGGAATAGGTCCTCACATGTTTGAAGAAACGGGGAAGTTTGCAGAGAAGAAGGTGCAGGAGCGCTTCCAGCAAACACTGGTGGCAACTGGTCCGAGGTCAAGACTTCAGATCCCCTGAGCAGCCGAGTGCAGAGTGAGAGGGGCTTCAGTGGATCCTGGACCCACAGGTAGGGTCTGTCTGATCTGTGAGTACAACTTCTTCCTTTGGGCTGTGCTTGAGGAGAGTTTGGGTCTTGGTCAGATGGGATCTCCGCTCTTCCTGGCTGGTTTCCCAGAGCACCCTGCTTTCATCGGGTGGCAGTGCTCTCCCGTGGCCTCACAATTTAGAGGGCTACACTTCACGGCAAAGCTGCCCAACCTGACCAGATGGCTGCCAGGTGGCGAAGGGCACTGCTGGTTCTCCTTCAGCCTGATGTGGAGCTGGGAGGAGAAAGGAGGGAAGGCGAGGACCGCTGCTTGTCCTAAACTTGAGTCCCCAACTGCCCGACCTCTGTGGAAACCACTTGCCTTTGGCCACTGGAGGGAGGTGTTCCACCGACAAACCTCAGCCCTGTGCTATCAGCAGCATCGCCCGGTCCCTGGGGGACGAGATGATGACACTGATGGCTTCCTTCTGCTCCTAGTTACTCCTGGCAGCAGGGTAGCTAAAATTTGTAATTACAAATATGTTCTCCTTGTAAATGATTTGTGCTGCATGCTTGGCATTTTTAGGGATAATTTTCCCTTCCATTTCTTGGAGCAGAACACAGCTGGATATTTTGTTGCATGTCTTCCACTGTGGTCTATGGGTTGTGCTTGCTTCTCATGTTTCTGCCCTAAGTAACTCTCAGAGTTGAAGGCATCATGAGGAGCTGCTTCTTCCCTTGTGCCCGTCTTTTTCCTGTTTCCCTCCATCCTCAATTCCTTTGTGTGGTCGGTCTGACGGGAGGGAGGGAGCATTTGATGCTTATTAAACATCGTCTAAAAAAGGATTCCACAAAGAGAGTCCTCAGACCTTCAGAGAGCAAGAAACCTGCTGCTGCTCCTTGGGCCAGGCTCCCAGCTCGTCTCCAGAGGTAAAGGTTTGCTGTTGGAACCAAAAATCAGAATAGCACTCGGACTTCTTGGGAGCTGCAACGTTTGTCCGGCAAAACCCCCCGGCACCAGCTTCTGCAGTAGCTCAGCACCTGGAATTATTTTGTGCGTAACCAATGCGCTGCTATAGAGCTGTCCCAGGCCAATAATGAATATTGCACGAGAAGAGTTGTCACCTTCTTGTGGCCTTAGGCGAGGCCCCCGGTAATGATCTGGGGACATTCCTCATTCTGCACGCTCACGAGGAACTCGGAGGCTGCTGGAATTCTTCCCGTGAGGTGTTTCTTTTTCCTTCTGGAAAGGGAATTGCATTCGTGGGGGTGCGTACGGGTGAGCCTGTAGGTTGCAATGCGTCTCGCTTTCTGCGATGGTTTCTGCATGGTGCGTGCTCCAACACAACGTGTGGTGACTGTTCTTTTCTCGGTAACTCTCCCACGTGTGGTGGTGGTGGGACTGGTCTCTGCTGGCTTTGCTCAGGAGTTGAGTCCAACTTTGGTAGGCTTGGGAGAAGGTCTGGCTTCTGGCTGCTGGAGGACAGACAGCAAGGGCTGGCATCGGGCTCCGCGGCTCGGTTGGGGAAGGTGAGGAACCAGCAGCCGCGGGGGCTCGTTGCTGAAAAGCCTGAGGACCCAGGGATTTCCACAAATGCATTTTCACAGCCAGTTGCTGCCACTCAGTGCCATAAATGGAGAACATCCCTCAATTATTCATGGGCTGACTCAACCCCATTAGCCTCTGAGGCTCCTGGCTCGAGCCTTGGTCTTTTATTGCAAAGAATAAGTCTCCATCGGCAGCCAGGATTCCTGAGTGGTACCTGAAGTCAGGCTGACACGACAAACTTGGCAGTGTAAAATCTACTAACGTGGAAGTCTTTGAAGACTTGTAAGCTGGCAAAAGGTCCCTAGCAAAAAACTACGGTGGAGTCACCGTCCCTGGGGGTGTTTAAGAAACGTGTAGATGTGGTGCTTCGGGACATGGGTTAGTGGGTTGGGTGGTGTTGGGTTGATGGTTGGACTTGATGATCCTTGAGGTCTTTTCCAGCCTGAATGATTCTAGAATTCAATGCTATTAGTGAACCAAAGCTATTAGTAAAACATTGCTGGTAAAGCTGCTAAGTGTGCTTTAGCCGTTACAAACATTTTCTAGCAGGCATGTGCTGGTAAAGCGCACGCAAGAATCTCTTCTGCCAAAGATGGGAAATTACCTTTGAAGCAGATTGTGTAACCCTAGCCATATGTTCTTACTCCTCATAGGTAGGAATTTTCTGGCTTCTCCCTTCTAAGCTCCTAATAATACAATTGGTGGGGGGGTGGTGGTGGGCTTTTGTGGAGGGGGATTGGGGGAATATTGGATGCTCTGTATCTGGAGAAAAGGTATTCTTACTTCTCCAGGCAAAAATATAACCGCCATTTAAAATAAGGGTTTAAGGGAAGGATAAGGCTCCAAGTAGCATGTGGATGCTCTAAGAGGTATGGAGTCTGAGAGTCAAAATACCAAGGATGGTATTTGCACACACTTGGATTAAATTTCTCTCTGGTGTCTTCTTTCCTACACCTCTGTCACTGCTGAACGGCACTGAGAGGCGGCGTGTCTGCCCACAACAACCCAGAGTTCGGCAGAAAATACAGAAACCTCCTCCTGTAACCACGCCAGGCCCCATCTCTAGGAAACTCGGGAGCATTCCCTTCCCTCCATGGGCTCCAGATGTTGGTAACTCCCATTCCTCCATGGCGTTGCTTTGAGCGCTTGGGGTTTATCTTGATGTCGCTCTTTGTTCTCTCTTCACCAGGTGAGGAACTCTTGGTTTACACCGAGGTGAGGCCATCACGCAGCTGCTCCAGACCTGTATCAGGTTTAGACCTCCCCCCAGGACCCCAGACCCTCACCGTGTCACCATAGTGGCACACCTTGGCCGTTGTGTGACTCGCCGGCATTACCTTGCGCCTTCTCCGTGTTGCCTCTTCTTGTCCAAGCAATTCCCCTGGAGGTTCCCGGTCTGCAGTTCCTTCTGGATCTGGCTGCCCTGCCACCGGGTAACTAACTCTGAACCAACAGCCGGGACAGGGCTGGAGGTCAGACGGATGTGCATCGGACTCGCTTTTCCTTCTCTCTGCCCTGCTTAGAGTTGCAGACTGGACATATGGAAGTTCTTCAGAGACAGCAAGGATCCCAGAGCATGCGATCATCTCAATCGCTTACCCAGCCTGCTTCCTGGCGATTTTTTTCTCCATAGTGCTTCTGGAAACTATTTAGGATTTACTAGGGTGGAAATGTGAGGTCCTGTCAAGACCGTGTTATAGCCCAGGCATGTGCTGTGGGCACTGAACTTGCAGAATGATGTCAGGAGAGTGTAACGCACGCGGAGATGTCTGCAGACAGCCTGGAACAATAGCCCAGCAGCGAGCAGACCTTTCGTTTTGGCAGAGGTTATTTCACGATGCTCTTAAGTGTTTGAAAATAACTTGTCCTTTTAATACCGTGTTGTAATTCACTCTGGTTAGCACTGGTTGGGAGTTCTTTTGGCCAAGCAGTTTTTTCCCTAGAGGGTGTAGGTTACTGTAAAACAAAATATGTTTTGTTTATGGGATTTTTTTTTTTCTTCTCCTTAAACAGGACTGGAAGTAGTTGGATAACTTCTAAGGGAGAGGTTTCTTCTGCTTTCTTATCTCATAGTAAACATTATGTAAAAGACCTGGAATTGGACAAAATAGGATTATAAATCCATATTCTAAATATGTGACCTAACAACAGGGTGCATTGGTCTTCTGAGGTGAGATAGACTGTGGAGGTGGGTACTTCCCCCCCCCCCCTGTGCAAATAGGCAAGAGATTTGGCTGCATCTGAGAGAAAAAAAGTAATTTTTTTTGCCTTTAAATCTGCTTTTGTTAAGATCTGGGGGTTGAAGAAAAAAAAAAAAAAAAAAGGGCAGGGGGGACCAAACCAACCAAAAAGAATAAACTACCCAGGTTCCCACTGTTGCCCCTAGGCTGTGTGGAATCGGACTCAGGGATGCCTGCTCCTTCCCCTTCAAGCAAAGGTGTCAGTGACAAATGTGCAAACCAGGTCTGCTTTGAGACGCCTCTTGGAATCATAGAGCCATTTAGGCTGGAAAAGATCATCAAGTCCAACCATAAACCTAACACAACACTTCCAAGTCCACCCCTAAACCATGTCCCGAAGCACCACCTCTGCACCTCTTCTAAATGCCTTCAGGGATGGTGACTCCACCACTGCCCTGGGCAGCCTGTTCCAATGCTCGATAACCCTTGCAGTGAAGAAGTTTTTCATGATATCCACCCTAAACCTCCCCTGGCGTAACTTGAGGCTGTTTTCTCTTGTTACTTGGGTGCTGGGAGGTTGGGGAGAGACCGGTGGGAACACAGAAGCGCTGCCACTGCTGCCATGGTGAATGTTCAGAAAGGGATTGGGCAAGGTCATGGAGGAGAAAAAGGTCCGTTGAGGGCTGTTAAATAAACAGAGGCAGAAACAACTTCTGCTTGGGGAAGTTATTTTTATATTTGGTGGAAATTTAAATACACAAAAATCATGTGCTGCTGCTGGTTTCATGGAGGGGTTTTTTGTTTGCTTGGTGTTTTATTTTTTTTAATGTCCCTAGAAGTAACTTCTCCAAGTTAGTAAACAGTACAACTGTTGTAAGCCGACAACACAACTGTGCTTCAGTGGCCCTGGAAAGCACCATTGTACCCCCATTGTGCTGATGACAGCATCTCATCGATACAGATTTCTAGCGTTTGGGTTTTTTGGTGTTTGGGGGCAGGGGGGTTGTCTTGTTTTTAATGGGTGCCAGGGACAGACAGAGGTGGTGTGGGGTTTGCTCTGACAAGAGGGAGCTGGAGCAGAGGGCAGGCCCCCACCATGAGCAGGGTGGGAAGGCGCTGGGGATCCCTTTCCAGGCATTTGGCCACAACCATTTGCCCTAGCAGGTCTGAATGACTATTTAGAAGGGGGCTCAGCTGTAATTTGAGGTTTTATTGGAAACCTGGTTTATGCCCCAGGGCACTGGGTAAGTGTCCTGGGTTCAGCTTGGACAGAGTTAACTTTCTTCATCATAGCTAGCAAGAGGCTGTGTTTTGGATTTGTGCTCAGAAGAAAGCTGATCACAGTCATGTTTGTAGTTGCTGCCAGGACAGTCAAGGGCTTTCCGCTTCTTTGCTGTGCCCGTGTCTGCAGGGGCAGGAGAAGCTGGGAGGGAGCACAGCCCCAGTTACCAGCCCAGGATTTGACCTCAGGTTTAGGATTGAGACCCAAAGTGGCCAATGGTCTGTTCTATATATTGCACATCATGCCCAGGATAGAGGTGAGGACCCTCTGGAAGCTCATCCCTTTTTGTTCTGGATCACTTCTTGCTCCAGGTCGACTCTTTCGGGGTGGTCCCTCCCGCTGGGTCATGTCCCTCAGTCAGCTCTTTGTCTAGGACGCTGGGACTGTTATCTCCATTCCAGGAGTGCAGTTTCGGGACTCTCCCTGCTCCGGGATCATTAGCCGGGAACAGGCTGAGCCTTAGTCATCAGGTGGTGAGCACTGTCGCTGTGTGTCACTCATTTGTATATACTCTTATTTCCAATATTATTGTAGTTTAGTTCTTAAATTGTTCTTATTTCAACCCATGGGTCTCTTTCCCCTTTACCCCTTTAATTCTTTTCCCCATCCCCGGAACGGGGTGGGAGCGAGCGAGCGGCTGTGTGGGGTTGGCTCCCAGCCCAGAGTAAACCCCCCACAGTAAGGCGATGGCAGGACCGCCACCGCGGGGCCGTTGCCTGCTGTCAGCCAAGGAGCAGTCATCTGGCGGCAGAGTCAGCGTGGCCGGGAGCCGCTTTCCTCCGCGGGGCAGCGAAGGACAAGCGTGTGCAAGTCATCAGCCAGGAACGCAGAAACCACGGCACCTTTATCCTGAAGTGACTCTGCTGCCTCTCCCATTCATTTCAGGATCGGTTTGAAACCAATTGTTTATAAAACAATGTGCTAGGTTGCCAGAGTTGCCTTTTGAGTGTTTCCAAGTATTGGCAGTCTGTCTATTGTTTCATACAATCTCACCACAGATGTTATGAAAACAATCTTCTGCCTCCTGTAACACCCTGGGTTCGATGTTGTTTCTCACGCTTGCTGGCTTTTCCCGAAGCCCCCAGCTACTCCTGCTTTGGCGAGTAAAGCACCAACACTTGATGAGAAAGTTTGGCTGCAGATGGCTGTGGGTTGCAGGCTCTTGGCTGAGCTGTGAGCAGAAGTGGAAAGGTGTCCTAACAGGGAACCAGGGCTTCAGACCCCAGGTGTTCCTGGGATTTGGGAACCTTCTCGTTTTCTCTTAAATTTCTCTTGGTGTCCTAGTGGTCACTGGTGAGGAGCTTGCACTTTGTTAGAGTAGCGAAGAAGCTGATTGCACTAGCAATCAGAGAATCACAGAATCACAGAAGGGTTTGGGTTGGAAGGGACCTTAGAGATCATCCAGTTCCAACCCCTGCCGTGGGTAGGGACACCTCCCACTAGCCCAGGTTGCTCAAAGCCCCATCCAACCTGGCCTTTTACATGATGAGAAGATGCAGAGGGCACATCATTGATCAGATAGCTCTCATGAAGTTGGCAATTTCATGCCTGGCTATCATGGACGCTAATTATCTCAAGGCTCTCTCTCATCTGAGCGAGGCAACAGCAGGATGACATTGTCTCCCTGTTAGGCAATAGTCTTGCCTGACATAAAATGAGATGTCTGGCGATTCTCATAATTGCATACAGCTATTTATTTTTTACCACAGCTAGATTATCTCACTCTTTAATAGGCAGCAAAATAGTAATGAGATCTTCCCTTCTGCTCTCGAATCCATCACAAGCTGTGCTGAGAACTCCTGTGCTCCAAGAGCAGAAGTAGAGGAAGTGATATCTTTGTCTCTACCCTGAAATCGGCTTAGTAGGAAAGGGTAGTCCACTAGCTCCTCTCTTCATGGTGAAATCTCTCGGATAACTGCTTCCCACTCAACCCTTTACTCTCCTGATCTAGGAGGACCTCTGGCACATGCTCCTGTCGGTGCTCTACCCGCCTATCCTCCTGTGGATGTGTGTGTGTGTCACGCTAGAACCCAGCGTTAAAACCAGCTAACCGTCCTTTGCAGGGAGAGGACTGCGGCTGAGGAATGTCATTAGTTCACGACATGCAGAGATGTGTCACGTAAGAGCCCAGGAGCAGTCGGTTTGGGAGTATGGCATATTTCAGCATCCTGGAAGGCTTCTTGTGCTCATGGCTGCTGTTGCCAGATGCCATCAGCAAAGGAAAACCTACCCTTCTGGAAAGAAAGGGTTATGCTTAGGATCCAGGCAAGGACAGAGAAAAGCCTGTTAAAACTCAAGCTCACCTGTTTATAATGGACTAACTGGTGGCAGCAGCAGAGATGTCTTGATAATCTGGTTAGGGAGTTGGGTGGGGGAGTATATTTGTGTTGCCTGAGCCTGAGCCTGAGCAGATAACGCTGCTGCTGTGAGACATGCTGCAGGGAGCAGCCTGGCATGCTGTGTCAGCTTAGGGTTACCCCGATTTGGGGCAGGAGGCGTCTGAAGAGCACTGTGTCCAGTGAGGAATGAAAAGTGTGGATGCAAAGTCTAACAGCTGGCTTTTCTGTTGTGGTTGTGGAGTTAGTTACGAGTACAGTGAGGGTTGAACAAGAATAGTATTCATTTCCAGAAGGACCAAGATCTCAACGGAGTACGGCACTCTTAGCATCTCATCCTAGAATCCCACACAGTTCTCATCTGATGTTTAACCATTAGAGAGCCCTTCCTGCCTGCTCCTCCGTGATTCCCAGGAAAAGCTCACCAGAGCAAGGCTTGTTGTGATCTAAGGTTTCATCTCAGCCACAAGCTGAGCTGATCTTTGTGTGGACATTGCACCAGAACAGCTTAGATGGGGTGCTGCAAAGTCTTGCTGTCACCATCGTCCTAATTTCTGGACCTAAAACTTTTCCTATGTATGTGAGTTATGCAACGTCCCAAAGCACTGATTCTGCTCTTTGGAAAACAAGAGGCATGCTAGGTAATAACTCACGGATGTATTTGATCTTGCCTCATTCCAATGATACAAAGATATTTGGAGAAGAACCAGTTTTCTGGTTTTTAAAATGTTTTTGCACTGTCTCTTAGCAGTTTTTCTCCTTTCAGAAATTTTTCTCCCTGATGTTATCCCATATGAAGTTTCAGAACTAGCAGCTTGAAATGTTCTGATCTCTTAAAAATCCAGGGAGTGGGGCGCTTTGGCAGGAATCTAATTCTTCTCGTCCCTTGAAGGTCTGACTTCATTAGGCCTTGGAAAGGAGGATGAATTTTGAAGGCCTTTGAGGAAGTTGCTTTGATGTGAAAGGGGCTCAGGTTCCTGTGATCTGTGTGTATGGGGATCTCTTTCTTGGAACCAGTTCCTCCGACCCATGTGGCAGACCGCCTTGTCGTCTTAGTGCAGCAATACTCCTTTCCAAAATGCTCCGAGGGGGGTTGTTTCGGTTTAAGGGAAAGAGGAGGAGGAAGGAGTTTCCCTTTTGCTTGCCAAGGTAAGAGTCAAGCCTCTTCTGAAGCTACCGCCAGCCGCTATTCCCCTCGAGTGCTGCTTGTCGTCACCTGCTATTACCAGAGAGTTTACGTCCTTCCTCAATGGCTCATTTCAAACTCAAGTATCCATGTTCCTTCTAGAGCCTGCTGCTTACCGGCTCCATCCCAAATGGAAGGGTGTGGGAGACTCTCAGAGCTTCAGAATTTAGCCAAAAGCTCTCAGCATACGACATTAAACACTGCCACCAGCTTCAGCCAGGGGATGGAGGGTACATCTCAGCAAGAGGAGATGAGAGGCTGGGTTAATTCATAGCATCACAGAATCAGAGAAGGGTTTGGGTTGGAAGGGACCCTAAAGATCATCCAGTTCCAAACCCCCTGCCATGGGCAGGGACACCTCCCACTAGCCCAGGTTGCTCAAAGCCTCATCCAGCCTGGCCTTGAAGACATACAAAGGGACCTACGAACATGTGGACCTAGGCAATTTTGTTCATCTCAGCTAGGGATAGGAGCAGTCACTGCAAATAGCCAATGGAAAATTTTATGGGAACAGTAAACTATCTGCTGCTGCTTCTCGTGCGTTCCCACGCAGGTTGGAGCTTCTCAGACTACTTTCAACTGATGCCAGGCTTTTTTTATCATTTACAAGTGCTGCTCCCATCACCCTTCAGCAGCCTTGTGCCTCGTACTCTTCTGCTTGGCTGTTTCCCCATGGGAACCCGGCGTTTCTCACATGTGATCCATCGTGAAGAGTGGCAAACAACTGCTCGGGTCAGATACCTCACGTAAAGGTGAGGCTGTTCCCAGTCTCTTCTCATCCGAGAAAAACCCAAAGGTTATATCGTCTTCCAAAGAGATAAACAGGCTTGCTTTCTTTTGTCATTTCTTCTTTCTGGCAATAATTTGCAATCACTTCTTTCTGTAAAGGAAACCAAGTTTTTTGTTTCTTGTTGAAACGCCCACAATGTTTCAGTGAAAATTAGTAAAATCTGGAATGAGAAGAATGAAGGGAATGTGTGCTGCAGATTTTTTTTTCCTATTTTTTAGTAACTGAAAATCTTTGAAAGAAATTTGTCACACATTGCCCTTGGTCTCTAAAAAACCTAATTTCTTGTCTAGCCCCCATGTGTACGTAGAACACCTTACCCTTTCCCCTCTAGTGTTAAGATTTATAGGCTTCCTTCCTGGCTTCTAGCCTTTCCTCCACTGAGGAAAAATAAAACCAGCAGTAAATAGATTCATAGTACTAAGGCTATAAATTTCTAAATTCAGTTGTCAAAACTAATTCATCATTTGAACAGAGGCATGAACTCTGATAAGAGATGGACCTGCAGCATGCAGCCTGTTCCACAAATGTTTGTTTAGTTACTGGACTTACTCCATTGGGAAAAAAAAATTCTACTCAAGCCAAAAATTGGTGGGTCATTTCCCAGCTGACATTTCCATGGTGATATCAGAGGTGTTACCTACCAGCCCCCCTGTGACAGAGCTGTGCTGTTTGGGAGCATTGTTCTGTTGCTTTTTATTTAGTTCAAATCTCAGTACTGGGATTTGAAGCGTGTTTCTCCTGTCTTTCTGCTCCCTCTTCATTTACAGCACTATAAAAATCCCCAGCCTATATCCCAGGTCCTGGTAAGTATTTAGCTGTCTTTTAAATCTGGCACACAAACATCTGTGATAAATAAAATAACATATTTATATAAACTATCTCATTCTCCTAACGGGTGCTCCCTAAATTAACTTAAATTACTAGAGTAGTGTGGCGGTACATATATTTGTATTCCTGCTTTTCTGTAATATCTTTTCAGGAATTTTAAAGAAATTATAAGTCTCCAAGTTTATCAAATTGACAGTTATTTTTCCAAAATCTCCGCATTAAACATCTACATGTAAGTTCGATTTTTAGAAGAACTGTATGAGATGCCGTATGAACACTTTGCGGCTGACAGTAAGCCTCTTGCTGTATTTAATTTCTTTTTTGCTAATAACATTTAGCTTCCTCACATCTGACCTGACCTGATGTGGTATTCACTCTTCAACAGCCGTTTATCCTGGCATACTTTGGATTTAGCTAAGTGAGGAGGCATTTTCTTTTATGCTCAGGGAGTTTCTGTGAAAACTGGAAAACCAAAATAGCCCCGTTGAGATCTGACTTCTGTGGTAGTGGGGAGAGAGGTGGAGGTAGGGGCCCATAAAATTCAAAGAACCATTTAAGAACCTTCCTCCAAAAAGCCAAGAGTTTGCCAAAGTAAGTGCCATTTCCCTAACTTGGAGGTACCGAAATTGATAGCCTGGTCACAGTTGAAAATCTAATCTGAACTGGGAGCTGAGCCCGTCAGCAGCTGCTGAAGAGAGACTCAGATTCTAGACTAGAGGCACTCCTACAGTGACGTCCCTATCTCTGTGTCCATTGCCCGTGGAATCTGAACACGGGCAGCTCCATCACACTTAGCACACATGGCTACCCTGCCCTTTGATTGATCTCAAACTCAGTGGATTCTATTAAGTTTCTACTCTTGAGTAAGATTTGGAACGCCTCTTGAGCTACGCTCATTGCAAACATATGTTGGGGTGTAGACCACATCTGTGGTGGTGATGGGGGAGAAAAAAAAATGGTCTGTGGAAATTTCTCTCTCCGCTCCACCCTCTTTGTCACCCATCCATCTCCATGGTTCAGCATTTGTGAGCTGAAGAATCTGTTCCCCAGGCCCTATTTCTGGCTCGCTCTGGAAGTTATTCCATTTAACAGGCCTTGCCAAAAGTGGTTGGTGCTAGAATGAGGGAGAAGACTAATGGCTTTCCGCTACGGTATTCCCATTAACCCCCACTACAGAGCTGACATCAAGTGAAATGACTGCTGAACTGGAACGTTCTCATCCCATTCAGCAGAACCTGTTCTCCCTGAGGTGTCACATCCTTCCCAGGGTGGCAATACATGCCATGAAACTGTTGAAGATGCAAATCTTCCCTGTTTACAGGATTATCTGGCAAATGTCTTGGCTTTGCTGACTGTACCAGAGATGTGCTGTTTCTAGTTCACTGAAACTAACAGATACCAGACTACCAGGGATTTGCTCGTTTGTTTGTTTGTTTTATTTTGCCCTGTAGTTGGCTTGGATCTAGAAACCTCAGGTAAAATATCCATCGTGCTGTCTGTAATGCCTGACACCAGGCAGGAACGGCTATGGAGTATGACGGTGAAAGAGGCATGAACGCTACAGCTCTTGTAGGTCCTACAGATGTAACTCATTCACGAGTACTTCATAAACACGTGGTTAGTTCCCACCAAAATCACCAACTCATCCCGTTTGTTAAGCTCCTCGCCCAGTGTGCATTGCAGTAGCTTTCTGGGCACCCGAGTTCTGGAAACTGCTTTTCCTGTCACCCCTGTGGCCAAGGAGAGCAATCCTGCTTCTCTAGGGGAGGGCCTGGATCTATTGTCCTAGCTGCTGGCCCACAAAAGGACAGAAAAGTCAAGATTTTCTTCTGAGATCCTCCACAGACCACAATTCTGGTTCCCTGTGGCTGGACGAGAATGCCAGACTTCATTAGAAATGTCATCCTTTTAAAATCCCCTAGGAACCAAGCAAGGATAAAAAAGAGCATCTTACCAAAGAGGGACAATAATCAACATGTAGGCTGCTGGCAACAGCATGCAGAATGAGGTACATCCTGGTGCTGCTCCCTAATATTCTCCATTAACTGCCCACAGGCATCCTGGGGAAGGAAACACAGCAGACCAAAGGCCAGGGAACAGACAAAACAGGAAAGGGACAAGCACTCAAGACCCTTTGCAAGTGAATCTGATTTATTAAAACGCATCCCACCTTCAGTCAGAAGCTCTATCAAGTGCCCTTCTGACCCTTTGTCTTTCTGCCTCTGCTTGAAGCCTCTTTGCCCTGTACATTGCCTACCTGTGAGTGTCGCCTCAGGGTTTTACTGCTTGTTCTTTGACCATATCTCTTTCTCGTGTCCTCTTCAATTGAGCTGGCTGAATTTTGCTTGGTGTCCTGTAACTATTTCTTTTTTTTTTTTTTCTGCTCTCAGTGAGTTAGGGAACGGAGAAGTTTGCCTTATTTTTGTCATTTCTCTAACTCCTTCCAAGCAGCTGGAATCTATTTTCATAAAAGTTCATTTCAGTAGAGCCTGGAGCCATAATACGGGAGGCAGTGATTTCAGAAGAGCTCATAAATTAAGTAGGGTCAGCTCTGGTCGATGCATGCGCAGACCTCCAAGGACAGCCGATGTGCTGATCAGCCCATGCCAAGGATATAACAACTGCCAGACTGGGTCTGCCCAGTAGGCTGCTGCTTTTAGCATGCTGTCTCTAGCCACTGCCAAATGCTTGAAGATACATGATCCCTGCGGTGGGCAAGTTATTCTTAACCGGTCATAATATCCTTCTAGACCTTTGTGGCCCCAAGCTGTTGGTCTGCTATCTCACGTGTGCAAGGGCAGTTGGGGGGCACTGGACCCTGGCTGTTTACGTGACGCCTGGACCACTCTGACGCTCATACCAAAGGCACCCTTGGAGACTGCTCCACTATCAGCCCCCTTTCAAGCTTCACCGCCCGTCCCGAAGGATGGACGTGCCGCAGAGGCATCTCGGCTTCACAAGGGAAGTAGCCAGCTTGAACACACCCTTTGCCGTTTTTAGCCTGAAGCTAAATAGTGTGTTTTTAAAAGATATACAATCTTGTCATGAAGGCTCCAAAAGATGGTGACCTCCACAGATAATGATGGTGTCGTTCTAGCTGCCCAGAAATTACATCTTATTTTAAGAAGACAGAATTTGTCTTTTTGAACTTCCAACTTTTGGTTCACACGTGTCTTTGTCAGAAAGACTGAAATGCCTGCCTGCTTGCCTCCTCCTCCTATTAAACGCTTTTCTATGTGTAAATCTCTATGTTCAGCAATTATGTCACCTCTAAAACTTCCCTTCTGTAAGCTGTATTAATGGAATACAATGAGTCTTACAAAGTCTTGTTTTCCAGTTCCTGTGGCCCCTACTACGTATAGCCCCACTCAAAGCCTGTGTGCTCTGAAATCCAGCAGTGTGTTTTGACTTCAGATTACAATAAAATCCCCTGATTAACGGTAAAATAATCCTTGAGGCTATGTTTGACAGCCTTTTTTTTCTTCATCAGTGAACCTGCTAATTTAACCTTTCCCCTCCAAAGTCAAGGAAGGTTCTGAAAACGCTAAGTGGGGTTTTTTTTCTAGTGAATGTTAACTGCTGTCCTGCTACCTTGACCTTGACTTGGTGGTTGAAGTGAACTATGAGGCATGGTCTCTGTTTTCTGGAACAACACCATGTGGAAGAAGCAGGAAAGCCTCCAGGTCAGTAAATTTCAAAAGCTGTCCTGTGACCTTCCCGTTGTAGAGGGATGTACCAAGCTCAGGAGAACCCTCTTCCCTTCTTTTATAGTTCCTGGTGGTGTTGAGTGAGATAGGACTGTTTGTTTTCCTTCTCTTGCTATTCCCGTCCCTTTTCCTCTTGCCATGTGTCACCAGCCATGGAGTCAGAGTTTGCCCAGAGCTGTTATTCACCAAAAGATTAAATTCTTAGCACTGCTCTGCTTCCCCCTTCTCTTTTCTAGTGGGTTTTTTGTTTGTTTGTTTTGGGGGGGTTGTATTTTTTTTAAATAGTTTCAGGATTATCTCAGCACTTCTAAATCAGAAGCAGCAAGCTAGAGCCAAACGCGGTTAGAGCAGGCACTAGGTGGGCTTTTCCCACTGACAAAGCTGCTAACGTTTCTCATTTCTGAGCAGAGGTTCTTGTTGTGAATCCCTTGGGGTTGGGTTTTTTCAGTCTAGGGTGAAAAATCTGCTCTCTGGCCGGACTGCGGAGTGTTTCAGGTTTTATGGTTTTGAACACGACACATCAATAACATCTTCTAGATAACAGACAAGCAGGTGCTAGTCTCCAAGTCTCCCTTGGCTTTGAGTTTGTTTGGTTTCTGAATGCAAGTTTCTAAAGGGGCTGTGACAAAGCACAGCGTTAATGGGTGCTGGCAGTCAGCTCCATCATCTTCTGAGGGTCTCTCCATGCCATCATCTGAGTGACGTTGCTTGCGTGATGTGACAGCAGTGGCAACTATTCTGGGTCTAGATACCAGCGCTGATGCACGCTCCTGAAGCTTTGGCTGAGCAACCACAAGGACTCGGACAGAGGGTTTTGCTTGTAGCTGACCGGATTTACTCTGTAAGGGCTGTGCTTTCTGTTTTTTTTTTCCTGCAGCAAAGAAGATGCTCTTCAGCATATAGCGTGTGTGTTTCAGTTCTGCTCTTCTCCAGGCTCAGCTTCTGACTGTATATCCAATATCACTTGTGTTTTGTGCTGTTGGTGTCAGGAGGCTGTCCCTTAGGTTTCCAAAGCAGACATCTCATTTCAGGCATGCTACAGGTGTGCTACAGGAGCCTTCCTAGTAGCTATTAGGTGCCTTGGACGACTGGGATGGAGTGCTGGAGACTGTTATGCAACTTAAATGGTTGGTAGAAGAGAAAGTCAAACTTAGTCGAGTCAAACCGAATGGAGAATGGGAGAAAATTGAATGAGAAGTTCTAAACATGTGGTGAGAAGGAAACGGGAAACACTTTTTGTTTCTCTTTTGCAGAAACAAATATAATTCTGAAATAACCTGTGGTGTGTTCTGTGAGTGGGTGTGGGTGTAAGCGTCTCTGTTTCAAACTCTGTCTCCATAACATTCTACAGATTTTTTTCTGTGTGCTTGTTTGCTCTGGACATTTCATTCAGTTCTCCTGCTGAGCCAGTAAGTAATGATCTGTGTCTTGTTTTCCACACCGTGATAAAACAGCTTATCCTCTGTTACCGGGCACCGCTTGATGGAGGTGTAGCATCCACTGATTTGCAATTTACCACCTCTTGAGGTTAGGAATTGCTGGAAAAGGAAGAAAGACTGGACTGAGGCTGATGCTGATTAGAGCTACTGGACCTGCTCTGTTTCTTTGCCCTCTCTCACTGCTCTGACGCCCTGCGTCTGGCCAAGCTGCGAGGAAGGTATGCGGGGCATCCTTAGCTTGTGCTAATAAAACAACGACACATACCAGAATGCATTTTTGGAATGCGTCAGAGAGGTTAAATGCTTAATTTGGAATATTAATCCCCTCCTTTCTGCAAAGCCAAGATCGTCTGGTGCTATCAGTTTAGCTGTTCAAGGTTCAAGGGGAAGGAAAAGCGTATATAATAGGTGTGGGGAGACTTCTAGAAGACAAGACAGGCTTCTCATACGTATCGCAACTCCAAAGTCCACTATCTAGCACCGGTAGTACATGATTTCTTCCAAAATTGTTCCCTGCGCTAATGTATTTCAAGAGGTCATCCGTGCCTTTTGTGGGATTGTTTCAGTTTATGAGGTTTATGGAAAGTTGGTTAACAGCAGTCCCAACCTGAATGGATTAATGACCTGCAGGGTGCCTTTGCACAGATCCAAACCATGCAATAGGTGCAGTGTCTCACAGCGCTCTGGACATGTGTCACAGGGCTCTGCACCTCACAGAGGATGTTTTTACGGTTTTTATTTGCAGTCTAAACAACGGCCACTGACAACACTTCAGAGATCTCGCAGTTCCTCTGAGAGAAGCTTTTACCACATTTCCAGCCAGCAATAGGAATTCCTTCCATCATCTTCCACGTGCACTGGGCTGACCTTATTTTACCACAGCCTTTAGGAAAGTGTTTTCCAGCTGCTCTTCTATTATCTGACCAAAGACACTGAAAACTAAAAGCCTCTTACGGGCCACTGGAGGAGACAGGGGGAGGCCACGTGAGGAGGGATTTTCTGGCTGTGATTCCCTCTCTTCTTTCCAAAGCCCTAGCCCCATTCTGCATTCCACCCAATCCCCCAGATTCAGATGCTGGCACCACTGGGTCCTTTTCCCAGAAGCAAATGGAGCAGCCTGCTGGCTGGGGACGGCTGACTTCTCATTGCCCAGAGATTCTTGACTGCAAAATGTTCCTGCCACACTGCCTGAATGCACTCTGCTTGCAGGAACAGGTCCTGTCTTCTGAGATGGAGCTAGTAAGGAAGGAAGAGTACACCAACCAAACTGACCCCGCACTTCCCAACATGTAAGTATCCTAAATTATGGGAAAAACCTCATCCATGCTTCTTGAAGTCTCCACAATCCCTTCTTTGTGTCCTCTTTGATGGCAGAACAGACAGGAACTAAACGAGACAGCAATCAGCCTGTATACTTAATTAGTGCAATTTCCCTGGAGTGGCCTGTTGCTTTTAGGCATAGATATGATCTGCTGGGTATGACATCCATATCATAGATATCAGAAATAAAGGGGGGATAAGGTCTCCTGGTTCTGTACACTGACTCATCCGTTCCCCTTTGGTCGCTGAGGGATTGTCCTCTACAGTCCAAACAGGACTAGGGAAAAGCCATGCTCTGGTCCCTATCTACAGAACAGTCCCACCAGGCTTTGTCATCTTCAGGTCTAGTGATCTGGGATCAAAACAGCTCAGATTCATCCTGCTCCTATAAATTAGCTCCTCTCGGCCGATGCTCAGCAGAGTCTAGTTCATTCAGTCAAACTGCCTTTGGACACGTGGAGCAGCACTGCAGCCCCTGACTCAGACGTAAGACAGCAAAACATCAATTCTTTCAGGCTGAACGTCCTTTCTTGATAGGTGTTTGGATGGGAAGACTGAAAAAGGCGTCTCAGCAGCAATTTGGAAGGTAAGTATTAAGGAGTGGTTAATCCTTTATTACAGTGCTAGAGGGCACTGTACTGTTGAAGGTACTGTTGAAGGTACTGTTCATGGATCAAATACAATAGCTAGGAGCTAGACAGTTTAATGGCTTGGGATTCCTTTGCACTTTTTTGTTAGAGAGACATGTTCATCCTGGCAGCGTTGTAACTCATCATAACTGCACTCTTCCTGTCTCAGACATGCCGCCTTTCATTCTTTGTTGTCCCGACCCCGTGGACTCCTTTCTTCTGAAGATGTGCAAGAAAATGTAAACTGCTGCCCTTCTGGCTTGGAAAACAATTCCACGTGCAGTCTGCACCAGCACAAATGCTTACGTGGTCTGCAGGCAACATGAAGTCTGTCGTGTCTGGAAGGCTACTAGCATCTGCACGTAAAAATGGTCACCTATCCAGTCAGATAGGAAAGGATGAAATGTACTTTAACTGCTGTCAGCTCAGACCAACAGAACAGGATGCCACCCGTTGTCTTCTAGCACTATCACAAACCTGGTGTCCATCTCTGTGACTTTAAACAGTTCTCACCTTGTGCACTTCTCTAGGGAAAAGTGCTTGCTTCATCTCCACTGGTGGACTCTTAAATTGAAAATGAGAAATAGTGTCACTATCTGAAAAATTCATGCCTTGTCTACAAAGTTCATACATTTTTCTTGTTTTGTTCACACTGTTCTTTTTCATAAGATGTTGGTTCACAAACAAAACATTCAGCTGTTGGTCTAAAACATGATGATAGTTTCGGTTTTGAATCAGAATTCAATTTCAAATTAAAATATGAATTTTCCCTTTTGAAAATTTGCTTTGATTTTTTTTTTATTCTTGCTTCCATTTTTTTCTTACTAGAAAGGGAAAAAAAATGGCATAAAATTGCAAAGTAAAATCTTGCTTTTTGAAAATGTTTGTAGTTATTAAATTTCCAAGACAAGTGTGTCTTTTCTTCTTAAAGTTTTGGAACCCCGTGTTTTCACTTAGAAATGTCTCTTAAAATAACTTGAGTAGGTCTCTTTTTGAACTTCAGTCGGTGTTTATAGTGTAAGTTCTTCCTGTATATACAAAACGTGAGGAAAATTGTCATTGCTGTTTCTGACTGATTCCATTCCCAGAAATATCAGCCCCAGGCTGCGATATCATGACAGCAAGCAAGCCTCAGATGATGAACAGCCTGTGTTTTCGCATGGCCCCAGTTGGAGAGCCACACAGTTAACAGATCCATGACATCTACCATCCAGAAGATCTGTTTCAACAGGAGAAAATACCCTGGGAAAGGCTTTCTGGCAGCAAAGAGGCTGTGGGTTTGGACTTGGGAGGTGTCCCTGCCCATGGCAGGGGGGTGGGACTGGATGATCTCCAAGGTCCCATCCAACCCTAACCATCCCGTGATTCTGTGAGCTGGGTGACGACTGGAGTGAAGCAAAGGGAGAGCACGTAACCAATGGTGAGATGGACTGTGAGGGCACGGGCACCAACACAGTAGGTGCTACTGTGAAAATAACAGCAAATTTTACTGGAGTTATGGGGATTCGCTCTGAAGAAAGCAGACCACATGGGACACCCGGGCTCTCCCCAGCGGCCTTTCCTCCCCTCCAGAACATGGCACCTGCCTCCATCTCGCACAGCAAATCCCCCCTCCCCTGTTCCCAGTGCAATTTCTGCTTGGCAGCGATTTGCTGTTTTTCCTGCTTTCCCTCCCGTCCCCCAGCTCATGTTCTGAGCAGCTGTGAGGTGGGCTGATCCTTCTCGGAAAAAAACTCTAGCTGTCGACCTGTAGTAGGAAGAGAATCGGCTATTATCCACCCTGCTCTGCACCCCGTGCTTCCTTCTGCTTCCTTCCCTTTCCCTTCTCATCTCAGCTTCCCTTTCTCCTCCCCTGCTGCTGCTACCTTATAAACTATAATTCTCTCTCATTTTAATGTCTTCACACCCCACCAGCTTGAAGGCTTAAAGACGCTTGAGTAGCAAATTATTCCAAGTTCTAAGAAATTTTTTTCCTAGAAATGGCTGGGAATTTTTGAGCTATTGGGGTTTTCTGGGGAGATATTTTATGGGTGTGCTGGGTTTTATTAAAATTTCAGCTCGTATCAGGAGAGTGAGAAAGACTCCAGCACTGTCCAACAGTCACCTGGGTGGTAGAAAAGGAACTTGAAGCTGGATTTCATAGAATCGTAGAACCATTAAGGTTGGAAAAGACCTCAAGGATCATCAAGTCCAACCATCAACCCAACACCACCCAACCCACTAACCCATGTCCCCAAGCACCACATCTACGCATTTCTTGAACCCCTCCAGAGATGGTGACTCCACCACTTCCATTTCAGGAAGTTTCTTCCAGGTTGTACGCTTCTTCCTCTCCAAAATATGAGAAATTTCAAAGCTGGCCACATACTAGAAAATATTTTCCTTCCACGCCTGTCATTAGTACATACAGGTTTAATGTTGATCGCTAACTCCTTATCCTACAGTATGCTAAAGTATCTGAGGATTTTTTTCTTTTGTTTTGTGACACTGCCATGGCTAAAATCTTGATGCATAAAATCTTTCTTGCAGGGGATCTGATAATTGTCTATCGCCGTGGACGGCACGGTCATGGGTGTTATGAGATCTCGCAAAGCTGCAAAACTCCTGGACTAAGACGACAAAGTTTGCTGCTCACAAAAAAGCCTCGGGTAATAGCAACTGCAAATGCTCCTTTGTTAACGGAGACGGATGCTTTTCTGGTGTATCCAGTCCCCTCACAGCACCGCTGTGTGCTCCTGGGTGTCGTTTCTGGACGGCGCTTTACCCTTTTTTAAAAAATGTAGATTAAGCATGGGATGGTGGCCAGCACCGAGGGAAGCAGCATAATGGCTGAAAGCGGGAAATAGCCAATTAAAGGATCAAAGTCAGGGAAATTAAGCCTTGAGAGGAAAGGGCACAAACAGGGTGGGGCTGGGAAGAGCAGGGCAGTAATGGCCCTCAGGGGAGACCCCAGAGTAGGAAATGGGATGAGAATCAAAGACGCAGAAGGCAAAAACGCAACTGCTATCCCTTGCAGGGATTGTCTGAGAACTTACTCTACACTTTGCTTAAATCAAGGTGAGGTGAGTTGAACAGCACTGAAATAGGACATTCCAAAGATTAAATAAGAGTGTCCTTCCTGCTTGGGCTTTACTGAGCTTTTTTTTTTTTTTTTAAGGAATGAGCCCTTATTGTGCAGACTAAAGTTGTCCAAGAGACACTTCTGTTGTAAAGGGTTTTTCATGGAAAACGAGATGTTTACAAAACAGGGAAAATACTGAAATGTTTGTTTGGGTTGATTCCCCCCCCGAATAATTTTAAATGGCAATATGCAAAGCAAAGTAATTTTTCTCGTATGTCACACTGTTTCATCAGGGCACTAACAGAAGACACTTGATCTAGAAATTAAGATAAGTTGCTTCAATCAGTACTAAGTAGCAGGTGCCCTTAGTGATTAAATGTAATAGACTATTTCCATTATTCTATTAAGCTTTATGTCAGCAGTTGTCAGAGTTCCTCTCATATCCTGAAATACTGTGAAAACGTGTTCAGAACAACATTTCAGAATCTTGGATTGAACGCTTTCTGAAAGTGAGGGATATAAGGATTTTCACTTCAGAGAAAATTTGTAAAATTTGTGTTTGGTCTGTACCAGATCAAAAAGCAGGAACTGAACTACTTTCTTTTCCTGTGAAGGATCAAGCATTAGGTTTGATAGTACAACGTGTTGCTGACACTGCCTAGGTGCTGTTCTTCTTCTTTATTTACCGTATTATTTGTGAGGAGCACAAAAGCCCCTTTCTGCTCAGGAGTGTGCCCTTTCCCTTCCCTTTGGTGCTTCTCACATTTTATTGAGGATGTTAGGGAAAAAAAAAATAAACACCCAACACCAGAAACCCATTGCACAGCAAGTTAATTTATTATAGGAGCAGATACAGAAAGATAAAAACAATGGAAAAAATACTTGAATGATGATGAGGTCCGTACCCTGGGCTTTTGAGCTGCCGTTTAAATTTAAAAAATAACCTGTAACATGAGGTAAATAGGCCAAATGAGTCTACAGAGAGATGCAGCCTGAGATATTCCTGGCAACACACCTTGCAAAGGATGGTGGCCTGACTTCTCGTGGTCAGGGAGGGACTAGCCCTTAGCGCACGCTCCTGCATCCAGCGCTTGTGCGGAACAAAATGAGACTGTAAAAGCTGATAAAACTGTAAACAATACCTGGAGGTAGGTTATTGAGGCGGCAGCGCATTCACATCACGTCTGCGTTGAGTTTTGACAACATCTTTTCTGGGTGGATATTACATTACAGAACTTGACAACTGTCGAGTGCCAAGTCTGACAATCTTGTAAGTTAATAATGGACTTTTTTTTTTTTCTCAAAGTAACCAGGAGGGAGGCGTAGACAATGACTTATCTACTTAATTGAAATCTGAGGAGTTAAGTTCTGTTTTCATTTCTGTCAGCGCAATCCCAGGGAAGTCAATCATATGGAACCCAGTGTGCAATTTAATCCTAAATTGTTTGTTATATTCAAGATGCCTGTTTCCACACTGGGTGGGATCCTACCAGTCCAAACAGAAATAATTTAATTTCTTTCTCAGTCAAGCTTTCACTGATTTTAACAAAACCACATATTTTTCCTGACAACTGGTGCAAGATAGGTGAGGCAGCAATGGTGTAGGAAACAGGGGTGGGGTATGAACCCCCTGCCACAGCCTAGCCTCTTGCAGAGTGGGAGAGAAGGGGGGAAGGTTTGTGCTAAGCCATGGAACACCTTTTGATTCTCCTGCTGCCGTAATAGTAATGCGATTCTGTTAATGGTCACTTCCTGATGAAACCCAGACCCCAGTCCTTAGGGAGAGACAGTGCTGAGCATGTTCTCCGTGTTCCCTGGCTTCTGCCTTCCCTCCAGAGGTCTTCCATGTATGAGAGCAGCTCCAGCACATAACTTCATTCTTCCAGACCCCAAAGCTAGACACCAGTTTCCCATGCAGAGCTTCCACATGCTCTTCTTCTCGTGTGAATGAGAAAGGAAAGATGCCAAATACTTGAGAAAGTGTGTCCCAGAACACAGTCACACGTAGGAAGTTTCCTTTTGGCCTCACTTGGTAGTGTTTTGTTTCCATCCAATCTCTGCATGTAATCTGAAGATGATGATGTCCCTCAGTAGGGAAAGCACAAATGCTCTGTGTCAGCCTGGTAATCCCAGTTTATCTTGCACACAGTACTAGAGATGTTTATCCCTCCAGCTATCTCCTAGCATCCTGGTAAGCCTCTCTCCCATTTGTCTCTAATGTACTAATCAGTGTGATCTTTAGAAAATACGTTCAATTATCATTATTACCAAGGCGTCTGGAAATGCTGATGAAGGTCATGACGCTGCTATAGCGGGTGGAATCCAAATATACTTTACCCAGATGTTTTTTAGCTAAATAAGACAAAGGAGAGGCAAGAGGAAAACAGACTAGTGAAGAAACTTGCACTGTGTTGTTCAGAACAGGAGCAGAACCAGGAGCCAGGGATTTAAAACCCATTTGATCCCCTGCCAGACTGCAGTTTCTGTCAGTACGCTGTGGCTGTTGTCCTCATGCCTGGGTTGCTAGTCCAGGACATCAAATGCCTTTTCTATTCCTTTAATTCTTTGTTCTTTGTCAGTGCCCCAAAGCTGCCCAGCTCTTCCTAATAGCTACCAAACCTCAGGTCACATAGTTCACCTCCGAGGAACACAGGAGCTGTGTACAGAAATCTCAGTCCCTGCTCTGATGGCCATTTCCAGAACCCAGGTCCTATGCATACCAAGTTTTATATTCGAGTCCTTTTGATTGCCTCCCTGGACTTCTGGGTTAGGATCCAATGCCGTGTGTCTAGATGCTCATCATTGTCCACTGCTCTCGGGAGAAGCTGGTTCTGAAAATGTGTGCAGTCTGTGGCCCTTGGCAGGCCAGATTTCCCTCCTTTCCCTGCAGATCTAGGACTTCTCTTCCTTGTCCTGCAAGCACAGTTTTTCTTCCCTCCGAAATTTAAATCCGATATTCTGCCAAAATTTCCCCTCAAGAAAAGACAAAAATATTCCTGGCACAGCGTGATTAGTCCCAGGAGCTTTTGCTAAGGTGTACCCCCCAGATGTCTTTCTATTTCCCCTGCAAAATCACCCTGGACGCGGCAAGGAAGGCAGCCTGCGTTCAGCCACTGCGTTAGTGCCTGTGAAACCCTGGGTAAGGGGAGCTGCAGTGCTGAGGCTGCTTGTTTGTTCTGAGTCGTGGGTTTGGATTCTGGAGGTGGACCCTGGCTGGAGAAAACACAATCCAAGAACACGCTTACTGCTGCTGCCATAACCTTAAGGGGCAGGAAAAACAAAAGCAAGGAGGAGCCCAGGCTGGCCTTGAAATGCTGAGTGGGGCTTTCGGAAGGAAAGGAGAGGATGAAGTGATGGGGTTGTTGAAACAGCTGCAATGAATCAGCAGCTCTCTTCCCCTGCCCTCCCCTTGCTGCCCAGCAGCCCTCTCCACGCCAAGCAAAACAAAGTCATCCCAAAAAGTGTGATCTACCACAGTGTGGCCGAATCCTGCCGCAGGACAGGACCAGCCCCCAAGCTGGAGAGAAAGGCAGGTGATGTGACAGTGGATTCTGCATCAGGAACTGCAAAGAGTATTTATACCAGCAGCAAAGCAGAATAAGAGGAAAAAAAAAAATAGAGAGGGGAACACAGAAAAGGGAAAGGGCCAAACTTAGCTTTAAACAGAGACAGCTAACCTAACCCCCGTGAAGGCTCCTTGCAGTTACAGCGAGATGAGCTGTGCTGCTGCTGCCAGCTGTAACTTGTGACTCCTGCTCCAGCTGGTTACCCCCATCAGCTAACAAGCTGCTGCAAGCTCATGAGGTGATGAGGGGTGATGGATTTAAATTGGAAGAGGGGAGGCTGATATGAGATATTAGGGAGAAATGTTTTCCTGTGCAGGGGGTGAGGTAGTGGCTCAGGTTGCCCAGAGAAGCTGTGGATGCCCCATCCCTGGAGGGGTTCAAGGCCAGGCTGGATGAGGCTTTGAGCAACCTGGGCTAGTGGGAGGTGTCCCTGCCATGCAAGGGGTGGCACTGAATGGTCTCTAAGGTCCCTTCCAACCCAAACCATTGTGGGATTGTATGAATCTTTGTCCTCAGTCAGCAGAGCTCTCTGGGAACTCACAGCCTCTGGAGCCAAACTCAAGACACAGCTGAAAAGCCTGGAAGCTTGTAAGAATCACACAGACTAAAGAGGGAGCTTGACCTCCCGCGTGGATCAAGGCAGAGTTTTGAGGAGAACCCCAAATATGAGGATCCATAGGAAACCAGTACAAGAAACAGGTGAGTGAACATTTCTAATATTCAGTATACAATAACACTCGGCTTATTGCTGCAAGGCGTCTCATCTTCACCCTGCCCCCTTCCCGGCTGCTCAGCTCAGCTTTTTGTCTAACTGCTGCACAATCTGTTAGGCCAGTGCCCACTTAAGGATAGTTATTGCAGGGAGTGCAGTTAGAGCCTTTGTAATTGCTCAGCTGATGGTGTAATGGTCTCTTGGAGGATTCAGCCCAGCAACAGTAATGATACAGCTGGCCTGTCTTGCCTGATGGGATCATTTCCCCTTTATTATAACTGTGATTTTCAGCTCGACAATTCCAGAGTATTTTTAGACCCTTTGAGATGAAAAAATGTGCTGAATTTGCAATGTTGGCTTGTTTTTGTTTTTGTTTGCTCTTAACTGGTGACCAGGAGAAAAAATCAATTTCCAAGCAAAGTCAGACAGGGATGTCCCAGTTGAGCTTTCTTCCCACACCCTTCCGAGAAGAGAAGGGGACTCCCAGCGTGCTGCTGAAGGAGGCCAGTGAAAGAGGTCAGTGTGTTTCTAGGGATGAACTGAGAGCCCAGGCATAAAACACAGTGAGGAGGAATTTCAGCTGAGACTGCCTTCCCTTCTGTCATCTTACGGAAAAAATCTCCCACAAAGAGGTGAGGGGTGGACTTCACTTGTTCGTTTAAAGCTGTAAGAGTCCTAGTCATCACCACCAGCAGCCATCCTTTTTAGCCTCCAATTGCTGGAATCACCTCCATAGCCCTGTCCTTTCTCCAGGTCATCTGTCTCCCATGAGTCCCCAAGAGAAAAAGCGAACGGTTGCCCCTCGGCAGCTCCCAGAAGGTGCTTTCTTCTTCTAGCACCTGATGGAGCACGACAGCTCTAACTTGTTTCTCTTGCACCCATTTGACGTGGGATAAAACCATGCCTGGCTAGGGGAAGGGGATATGGCTGTGAAAGCTGCTTCTCCTTTGTCATGTAGAGACCAGCAAGAGATGCTCTGTCAGTTGTCATTTCTGGGTATGTCTGCTTCGTGTTCTGGTATTAAAGCCCAGGGCCTCAGGCATCTATTGGATTTTGTTTAAATGCTTTATCGGATTTTATGAACATCACATACACCAGGCAGACCATAGGAGACGTGTCCTGGTGATATCCACAAGAACCAATTAAAATCCCAGTCATGTTTTACCTCCATTCTCAATGAACTATGGAGACACAACCCTCTGCTCTATAGGGTGAGCAGAGATCTCATTAACTGCATTTAATTGAGAGTGGCAGCTAGTGGATTTTATACATTAGGGAGCACTTCTGTAGACATCGCATCTCTCAAATGCATGCACTGAAAAATTATAATGAATCCCATGATCGATACAGAATCATCTTTCTTGTTTTTAGTGTTGCTTCACTTCCAAGGTTACTCAAATAGATGAGATTCAGTTAATAAAATTCACATTTTCTTCACCTTATGATATTTTTTACAAACTGACTTGTATTTTTTTAATTTTCTCTTCTTTTGGCATCATCTTTATCACTTGGTCCTTGAAAGTAACCTAAATTTTTTTCCCCCTTGCTTGTTTTTGAGGATTTCAGAGCTCTCAGGCTCTGCAGACGGTACTCCTTTTAAGTGTCTGCTGTTGTTTCTATTTTAGAGAAAGAAATTAAGGGAAAGTGCGGTTAGATGTTTCTCACACCGTGTGACGCATGAGGAGGCAGTGGTTAAGCTGTGAAGCGAGCTCTGAAGCCCCAGGACTCGGAGCACAGTGCTAATACTAAACCATCTTCCCTCCATAACTCATTAGGGATTCCAGGGAAGGTGTGTGAGCTCCTTCGTGTTATTGGGTGAGAGAACCCACCAGGAATGTCATTTGAGGTCAACTGAGTGCAATGAAAAGGGAAGAGCAGCCATACGGCACACAGGCTTATATGCGTACACATACACACACCCCCACACAGAGATGCTTTCCCGTACCCCCCTGTGCCTGACTCACAGTGATGCCTTGTGTCACCTTCTCTTGAAAACTTTATGAATGGGAAAGTATATGAGAAGACAGCATATTGACAGACTATTTACGACGGTGACCATTTCTTCAACGAACTGTGCCCGCTCAGTTAATTCTACAAGAGTCAGTCATTGTGTTGGTCACCTGGTACATGGTCTTTACAGAACCCTGTTCGTCACTGTAGGTTAGTCTCAGCCTGTAGATCATCTCTTCTTGTGGCTATTCATTCCCTTTTGAGCATCATAGCTTTGTAAAGGCAGTTACATCCTTCAGGACTTTCTATAGCCCCATTTTGACGTATGTTCAGAGCTTTGAAAACATCTTCCTTCCGACTGAAATGCTTCAGGCTTGGTCTCTGTTTGAAGTTTAATAATTCTAGAAAGCCTGAAGAAATTCTTTCTTCTGTTCACATTTGTGGGTCAGGAAGGAGAAAGCGAATGTCTCCTTGAGAGTCCAGCAATAGCAATACCAGTATATAACAGCAATACCAGGTGACCCTCTAGCAGGGGAAGGATGAGGGGCAGGAGGACCAAGCTGCCCTTGTGCCTCTCCTCCTGCTCCTCTGTGTTCTCACTGTCCTGCCACCTCGGAGCAGTGACAAGGGGCACAGCCTGTGCTTCTGCAGAGCTGGAGGCAGGGTGGCTCCTTGGCAGGAGGGAGGTGTGAGGCTGCTGCCAGGCTCTCGTGCCATCGGCTCAGTGCCTAATTGCATAGCTTTGCCTTTCCCAGTGATCTTCCCCGTGTCCTGTGTTCCTCATGTGCTTTCCATTAAGGTCAGCGTGGGGGAAGGGAAGCACGTGGATTATTGCAGGATTTACTCTCGCTTATCATGCCAAAGCTCGGAGAGCTCTGTGGTGCAGAGGCTGCAGGGAGCTGCAGGCAGTGCACTAAGGTGGTGTTTGGGCGTTGTTAACTGCACTGATTGACAAGCAGAAATCTCCCTCTCCCATCCCTTCATGAGACCCTGGCCACGTCCTTTGCTTACTGCCAGCTGCACAATAAGGAAACACAAAGTTGAGGAAAAAAAAAGTGCATGAGAACTAGATCCTCCATCCATCTGAAAAGAACACGGTAATTTGAGCAAAGCGGTAGCCTGTGGAATACGGCTCCCACTTCCAGGGGGAACAGACTGGGGCTGCCAGCAGAACCAGCATGGGCTCACATCCGCAACAGGGTAAGGAACTGACTTCCCTCTGCCTCTCCTTCGTGTGTGCTCTGTGGCTGGCCTAAGGACTGAACTGCTCAGCTGATCGTGTCCCAAGAGACTTCTCTGGAAGCTCTGAACCTCTCAGAGTATCTCGGTTGTCATCTGGCCTCTTCTGGTGCACACAATTAATAAGGTCTTTCAACCTTTTACATGTAAAATTACTTTTGGATTGTCCAAGTACATTTTATTTCCCATCCTTTTTCTTTTCTGCTTTCTGTGGGTGGGTATTCCTTGCCTTTAACGCCAGTGGTATGGGTAACTGGCAAAGCATGTTGAAGTGTGGCACCGTGTGCCTGCTGGTTGGTCGCTGCCTTTTCCTGGAGATGCTGCAATTGCTGGAGTTGGAAGGATGGTCCCCTCTTAGGATGGGGTCCAATGATCCATTTCTCCAGGGCTCCAAAGGGTACACCTCTGCTGGTGTTTTGAATACTCTTCTGCTAAGCAGTTTCCAGGTTAGAAAAGTAATGGATATAGGTCAGAGACCCAGAGCAGCTTGAAACTGTTAGATGTTAAGAACACAAAAGCTTGAAAGGGAGATGGTTATAGCCTGATGACTCCTGGCTGGGTTTCACTAGACAAACTCCCCATCCTCCTCATGGTTAGCCTTTCCTTTGAGGGATGAAAGGACAACGTTGAGTGTATGGAGTAATCTTTCTGTTCCATGGGTAGGTTTCTGCTGGGAGTTCAACAACGTGCATGAAAGAAAAAGCTGCCCAGAGTGAAAAGGGGAACAAGAAGGAAAGAGCACACCAAGGGAAAGCTCTCCCCCTTGACACAGACACATGAAGTGGTCCTGCGCCGTCTTCGTGTACATTGCAAACCTTTGTCACACAGGAGTTGTTCCGAAAGAGGAGACTTTGTGTCTGCCTCCAGCTTCCTCAGCAGATGGTTTACAATGGGGCAGTTCACAAACTGGCCAGTCTCCGCATAGGCCAAGAAGAGAGAATGAAAATCAAGGAGTGGAAGGTAGAAAAGTTCGACTTCTGGGATCTGCACAGACTAGAAATGAATCATGAGGCAGGCACAGCCCCAGCAGTAGCCTACATCCTGACTATTTAGTATCAGGAACTGCACTTTGTGGTGGCAGGAATATCCTGACATTTCCCTTGGAGGCCGAACTGTTATGCAAATCTTCACACTCTAAAGCCAGAGCGATGCAGTCCTCTTTGCACCAAGTTTAACCTAGAAGCCAGTCACAAAAATGGTAGCAAGCCCAGAGCAAATTGGTGCTGCAGGTCTGGAGTGCGTCTGGGACTGGGCGCACTGGTGCTTGAATGGCGTGCAATGGTGACAGCGTGTGAAGACAGGTGGGGTCACAGGCAGGTACATCAGCTGGGCTAGATGGTAACTGTAGGTGTTAAAGCCAGCTGGAAGCTCAACCTCTTCACTGGAAGAGTGACCGAGCATTGGAACAGGGCAGTGGTGGAGTCACGATCCCCGGAGGGGTTCAAGAAACGTGTAGATGTGGTGCTTCGGGACATGGTTTAGTGGGTTGGGTGGTGTTGGGTTGATGGTTGGACTTGGTGCTCCTTGAGGTCTTTTCCAGCCTTAGTGATTCTAGGATTCTATGGTGCTGGTTTCCAACGGGACTGATTTAATATTCTGAACGATGATCCTCAATGCAATAGCACCCACACACCCTGTTATGCCTGGTGAAAATGAATGTGTGTAAAAAGCAACCTGGTGTAACGGAGAGCAGGTGGGTCTCCAACAGCCAGAAGGGACAGTGCAGGGTACTGGAGGGGCAGCAGCCAGGATGCCTAGGTCCCAGTCTCAGGTCTGATTGTGTGATATTTGAAAAAAGCCAGGCAATAAGGATGCCTCCATGCTTCCCTAATAGCCTAAGAACATCAGTCATACAGCATAAAAAAAATTGCTAAAAAAAATATAGTTTTGTGAAAATCTGTTTTGGGTTAACATTACAGCTCTGAAAAGCAGTGTAATGAAACAAACTGGTAGCCACACTGGGTGATGCCTGGCTTTCTGCAGTCCTCTCAAGATTGACAGGGTTCTCTGGTGTGTGATAAGATGTAAGCAGCTTTCAAAGGTTTTCTCACAATGGGAGGATTTAGAACAATGTTCTCTCCCGGGACGCCTCTAGTATCTGCTAAGTGCCCAGCTCACTCTGCAGTTTTACTTCAGCAAAGGATGGGTGTGCTTGGCAGGGTTTCTCTCCTGTACCCAACCGCTTCTTTTTTCTTTTCTTTTCTTTTTTTCTTTTTTTTCCCCCCAAACTTCTACAAGCTGCATAATTTGGGGCCAAAGACCCCTCTTCAGTTCGGTTTAAAATCAAAGTTTGGCTGGAACGGTAAAGGGGACAAAAGGAGAACTGGGTTTCTTATGCCTTGTTTCCTTAGTAAAGCTAAAAACAACTTTGAATGAAAAATTCCAGCCAGCTCCAGTCGCTACCATCAAAAGTTGCTCCCTTGCTGTAGAGAAACAGGGCTTCTTCGTGGCTTCATGAAGCTTGAAAGAATGGGCTCTAGCCTGTTCTGTAATGTAGGCTATATTGTCTCAGATTTCTATTTGTTGGGGTCACCAACAGTAGGATACCAAGACAATAGGTGGCAACAGGATTTTCTGGGAATGTTTGAGTCGGTATTGGTTGTGCTGGGGTGGAAGTGGGAGGAGACGCAGGGGGCAATTTGACAGATATTAATCTTCCTGGGTATGTAGAAAAACACCTGCAATTTGCTAGCAAATCAGTAAAGGTGGACTAGCAGCTCTGCTTTTTCCAGGAGGGTTAGGAGTGGAACCCATTACTAATCCCAGTTTGTGGGGAGGACGTGGTGGTGGCTTGCCATGGGTTGGGTCTGTGCCTTTCAGTGTGAGATTCTGCAGAGATTCCGAATTCCAGCACAAAAGCCTTGCGTCTGTCTCGCACGTGATGTATTTTCCTCCCACATCTCCTGATGAAGATTTGCTTGGTAAAGGAAAATCTCAGAGAGGAGAGGTTTGCTTGCAGGTCCAAGCCTCGGTAGGAAAGAACTCTGCACATCGTTAGCTTGCGGCGAGCTCAGTGAGCTAACCCTAATGGTATCCCAGTCCTTTCCCAGTAACTACTCCATAGATGGGATCATTTTGCCACTCACCAGAGTTTCTTGTATGTCGTCTTCCTGCACGTGGAAGCAGACTAAGTGTGCTCTAAGGGACAGTCTAGCATTAGCCCAAGACCAGGCTCCCGGACTAAATATTGATTCTGCCAGGAGGGACCCTGGTGCAGAGGCGACTGTTCTGGAGAGCATGTTGCCACCTCTTCCCAGGACCTTGAACAGCATCAGGCAGGCAGACTGGGAGCTGCTGGGGGGGCTGTCATAGGGATGGAAGATCCCTGGCTTGCTGCAGATCAGTTACATGCAGATGCAGCTCCCATTTCTTGATGCTAGGCGTGCTTGAAGAAATCCTACATCATCCTCCTCCTTCAGAAGAATAAAAAAGCTTTAGACTTTGGCGAGGAGTTTTTGATTTAGTGATAGACCATTGTTTTCTGAGGGAAGCACTCCAGTTTTTCCTCACCAGATCTTTTGCCTTTCGTGGGTGCTAGAATTTTCAAGGATGCTGAACCTTTCGAGGAATGTAAGGCAAATAGTGGTAGTTTTTTAAGCTATTCTTTCTGTTTTCTAGAATTAGGAAATCTACCCACATTTTTTGTTAAAGGGACTCCTCCCTGTCTTTTTCAGCCAGTAGCACTCAGACCCACGTTATCCTCAGGAAAGGCTAACTATTCTGTTCCTTCCTTTTGGAGCAATGCACTCTCACTGAAATTCACTCTATATGTAATTTCTCTGAATTATAATTTGGGATGCTTCTTGTGGAAGGTTCCTGTGTTATAAGCTTGTTTCAAAAAGAAATGTTTTGGGTTAAAGCAAAAATGACTTCAGCATCTCTCGCCAGGGAGTATTAGAAGGGTTTGGATGGAGAAAAATATTATTTTTCTGTGAATCTCTACAGATTTCCCAAAAGCATTTCAAGCCATTCAAATGCCATTTTAATCTGTCAGTCCTGGAGAAATATAGCAGCTGGGTGTAACAAGCTGCCTTTGGGCTGAGGCAGAGTCTGTGTATTCACCAGCCACCAGAAACAGAAGTTTTAAACCTCCTGTTGCCAAACCCAGGATGTCGTGAAATATTCGGCAGCCAGGGAGGCAGTGGAAGTGTGAAATAGCATTGCACCTCTGGAGCTTTGGGATTAGGTTTTTGGCATGGTCAAAAGTTTTTGCTGAGTTTGTGCATCTGATCCTCTCAATGTCCTGCTGGTGCAGGCTCCTCCACAGACTCACTGGCTGCGTGAGTAGCTTTTACTCTGCAGAGGTTTTGGACCAGAACAGAAACAAGAGAGTTCAGGACTGAATTTCAGACAAGATGAGACAGGACTGGAGGGTCAGTCCCAGGAGCAGATTAGTCTGTGTGCTTCGGCTGAGCGGAGGCACTGGGCACAGGGAGTCGTGGGGCTCTGAACTGGAGTATTGAAAGCGGTAAGGACCTGAAATGCCCACGCTGAGCTGCAGAGCAGGACCAGGTGTCACCAGCCTCTGATTCAGCTGGGCAACACATTGAAGCTACCCTTCCCTTTTGTTCCTTTGCAATAATGCAAGGTTTTAAATGAGAGTCCAGCTCCTGAACAGACTTACAGCAGATGCTGGCTCAGCTCCATGTGCAGCTGACGGTGTTCTGGCCCAACAAAGCTGTTTTGCTGTTTGGATACTCATCTGTTGTCTTGGCCATCTCAGTGCTTCCTGGGCAGTTGCCTGCAAGGCTCAGTCTTCCATCTCTGAGCACAGCCTGTAGTGCCATCTTTCCTTGGTTCAGTTCCCTGTTGCTCCCTCCGAGCCTCAGCAATCCTACTGTGGACACCCCAGGCAATCTCATTGCTCCCAACCTGTTTCGCTGCAATAAATATTCTTCCAAAGGCACTTCCTTTGGAGGAGCCTTCTCCTCTGCAGTTGCCCTCAGCACTTGCAAAGTCTCCCCTCCTCGCGCAAACTCACAGGACTTCCTTTCATTCATTTCCTTTATTTGGGGGAACAGCTGGACAACTCCAGCTGTTTCCCTCCACGAGCAGTTTCGGAAATGAGGCGATAACCTCAGCCCTTCTTGAGCCTTGAGGTTAGCTGGGAGGGGAGGAGGGTTGCAGATTAAATTAACAGGCTGCAAAATATTTGAGGTTAAGGGCAGAGAGGTTGAGAACCAGTGGAATTTTCCATCTCGCCTAGGCTCCATCCCTTCTCACCCCATGCGGCTTGTCAAGCCTCAAGGGCGCACAGCTTGCCTACTTTTTTTCCAATTATCTTAATCCTTTGGTGGTGTTAAAATGGGACACCTTCTAATTAAATCTGGAGCCTTGCACGTGAATTATCCCTTAAGGGCCAGCAGGATGCACTGTCAGAGGACCAGCACATTCTGGGGGTGGGGAGGGGGGGAGGTACTACTGAAAGATGATTTTACTCAAGCACAACCCTTTTGGACTTCTCTCGGAGCACTGGTGCTGAGGGAAGGATTTCCAGGGCTGCTTGCAGTGCAGGATATGTGGCTTAAAAGAGGTTTCGATAGCCCATATGAAAGCATTGGGCCTTGTGCTTTGACTCTTGCATGCCAAGAGGTGGCCGTTAGCAAGGTTCACAGAAAAACAAAAGGACGAAATCAATAGTTTTGGAAGACACCTTTTATATATCTAAGATGTCACCAAAAATAGAGGAAGAAGGTGATTTACTGTGTGTTTTGTAGTTTCTGGCGGCCACCACAAATGTATTTCATCTTCTAGAGGTGTAAGAGATGGCATCACCTGTCGGGGGACATCCTTCTATAGACACTGTCGTTTCTGGAGCGGCATGAGGTCTCCGAGTTGTTTTGTGTGATCTAACGCTCTGCCCTCTCTTAAGGCCATGACCGCTGCAGTTGCTGTCATATGTCAGATACTGCAGTAGCCTTTCATTATCCTTGATGCCTTGAGCAGTAGCCACCCCAGCTGTCCAGGCTGGTTGGCCTTTGGGAGCCAGCCTCCAGACAACTCACAATGGCAAGAATCTGCCGGGGGGAACTTCGGCCAAGCTGACTGGAGTCTGGTTTTTTTTCTATGACTCTGGAGGTGTGGGAGGGAGGTCTACTCTGGTTACTTGCTTGTCAAAAAAAAGGTATAACAGGTGGCAGCATCAACTGTCCTTCATGAGGGCGATCAATGACTAGACAATAGTTTTGGGGCTTTTTGTGGTCCACGAATCGTGGGATTGCTGCTTTGAAGGGGTCAATGAAAGGTAGCTGAGAAAGCAAGCTGTCTGACTTACATTTGCTATGTAGGGAGTTAGCAGCCTGTAAATTAAAATGTCATCTTCTTTGGCTTTCTGGAATGTTCTTCAATAAACATTAAGTGGAGAGAAGGTCTGTCTGCTATGTCATCCCTCCTACCCCAGTTTTTGAGAATCTGGGATGTTTGCTGGGATACAGCAGAATAGCACAGGGTTTAGGAATGATGCCAGCCGTGATGGGGTGGAACTCCAACACATTTCTGTTGAATGCCTCTGAAAAGGCTCTGAGACAGCTTATTGAGAGCAGGAATCGTTAATGACCCTGTGATTAGGAACCTGGCTTTGGGTTCAAGCTGTTTGTTTGCAAGAAGTTCCCAAGGTGTTGGCTGGCACAGACATGGGAGAAGAAAGACCCGGGCTGGTGAACGCAGGCCCAGAAAGAGAGACACCAGAGGGCTTTTTGCTGAATCAATGACAAAAATCCTGCGTTAATTGGTGGCAATGCTTCTTTCAGGCCAGTATTATCGTTACGTGGGTTCAGTCTCATTCATATTTTTGCCACTACTCCAAGAACTTAATGATGAGGGTGATCAGCAGGAGGCAGGACAGCAGAGGAGATGGGGAAGTTTTTATCTGGAGCTTGCCGTTTCAAATCCAGTTCAGCTCAGCACTGACTGATAGCTATTAGTGTCTGATATTTCCTGGTAGGCCCTGCATGAAATAAATTAGCAAATCTTTCATTCGGTTCCCCCTCAGAAAAACATCAGCTGTAGCTGACATTAATTAGATGCCTCCCTGGCACTCTTGCAAGGAGAGCAAAAACTGATGGAGGCTGTGCTCTCATTTTTCCCCTGAGCTATCAACACATTCAGAGAAAGGGTCCTCGCAGGTCAGGTTGGGTATAGGATGGTGACCTGAGCAGTAGACTGGAAAAGCTTATCCTGATGTAGATTTGAATGAGATTTTGGCACCCTGTGTTCCAGGGAGACTAGTATTGCTTGTAGTGCACCAAAAGCTTTTTTTTTTTTGGCTAGAGAGCTGGCAAGACATCCCACCGCAGCCTACTGGTGCCAGCTCCCTGGGAGTCTAGGCTGTTATTCCAAGAGTAACTACGTAGATGGTGAGCATCTATTTCTTCTCCAGGAACCCAGCTGGCTCAGAGTCTCCACCAGACTGGGGGACCACTGAATATTTGTTCCGTGGAAGACGGGCAGTTTCCAAAAGAGACAAGGATTGCCTATCAGGGACCATGAGTGCAGCCTCAGAGGCTGATAGGAATGTTTTTGGGTTTTTTACTCTTGAAGTGATTATTGGATGAAGCACAGGACAGTTTTTCACCTCATAACCAGAAAAAGGTGGAAGCTTGGAATTAGCTACCAGCAAGCGAAGACAACTCTTATTTTTTTTTTCCTTGCAAACACATTCCTGCTTCCATTCTAGCACGGTGGTTTTCTTATTTCTTTGGCACCTTTTTGGTGCAATTGTGGGACCCCTTGGAAAGTCTCCCACTTACCCACCTTTTCCTCAGGAGATGAGTCCCTGGGGGAGGCTTCCTGCGCACTGTTTACTTAGACACCTGTGCTTTGTGATGTCTGTCTAATTGAAATTGCATTAATGGTATGATTCCATTACAGGCGAGCAAGATGCTTGCTGCAAGAACACTCCCAGAGGGCCCTGAATCAGCTGCAATAGATAATTTATAAAGTGCTGTGGATCTGCTCAGAGCTCCAGTGTTAAGTACAGGAGACACAGGGCTATTCATTATTAACAAGACATTATGCTTTTTGCTCAGCAAGAAGCGCGGGTCTGGGACGAGCTAAGCTCTGTCGAAGGTGAGGTTTGAGACTGAGCTATTCCTCAGACACCGCCTCTAGGTCTGTGCCAGCTTTTGAACTCCCTTTGGAAGATAAAGTTTCTGACCTGGTACACCAAGAGTTTTGTGGGTTCTCTTGGGATTTTTCTTGCTTTGCATTGTCAGTTTTATGAAAAGACGGGGAGTGAAAAGAACTAACAGCCGCTTTGAGCCAGGCCTGTTGTAAAGCAACAAGTCCAGCTCCTCTGAGCCCAGCCTTGTTATTGCAAACCGGGGTTTCTCCCCTCACTTCCACATTTCTGCGTGTATTTCCTAGCCTGAGTCTTCAATAAGCTTTTGCTCTCTCCGGCATAGGCTGCCGCTGTTCTGGCAGGAAGAAAGGTGCGGAGAGAGGAATGGTTTTGTGGTGTGATGATCGAGTAGTGAAAGGGTATTCCCCTTCGGAATGGATATCCAGGCTCAAATGTAGCCCCACACCCTGGGAGCAGCGGAGAAAGATGACGTGAAATCTTCAGCTCCCTCTTCTTGCTGTGATTGTCCCTCTGCAGAGCCTGCTGCCGTACCTGCCTGGGCGATGCTGCTCTCCTCTCCAAATCAAAGCCCAGCTCTGACTTTTTGGGGGAAGTTCAAAAACACAGACGCAAGCAGCACTCACTGAAGAATCTGTGTCAGCAGAGAGCATGAGGGGAAGACATACGCAAGGAAAAACTAGATGCAGATTTGCCCTCTCTGAGTCTTGCCTCTCCTTTCTCCAGAGCTCCAAGCGTACCTGTTCTGCTGCTTTTTCTGTTGTTATTCGTGCTGGTGTGCTGTCCTCCTGCAGCAGAGCACCAGCAGGGTGACTCATCCTTTTGCTCTCACCTCTACCTGGTGTGGGTGTATTTTGGTGAAGTGTATAAAGGTGTACCAGCCAACAGAGCTGCTTCAGTTTGGGAAGTAAAGCAAAAATCAGTGCAAGCTCTAAGACTTTCCAGAAAAGTTTTGTGTGATTTGTTTGTTTGTTTGGTTGGTTTTTTTTGTGAGGATGCTCCAGGTTATTTGTCCCCCCCTCAATAGACTGTAGGAAACATTAAATGTTTCAATCCTCTAAAGAGAGAGAACATTCTTTGCAGAATTCTCACCCTCTTGGCCTCTTTGTAATTAGCTCTCCTAGCAAGTCATTGGCAATTGTTATTACAACAAAATTTGAAGTCGGAGATGGAGAATCAGTATGACCTTTTCTTGTTCTTCACTCTTCTCCTCCATTCCACTAGACATATGTAGTCAGAGCTGCCATCAATGTTTTTAGTAATATTTTATTTTTAACTGTGCATTTGAGAGGAAAGAATGGGAGGTTCTTTTGGCACTGAATCTTCCAAGTCTACGCAGAGCTTGGGTCTCTTGGCAGGAAGATGTGCATTTTTAAGGGGTCACACATTGAAATTGTCAGTAGAAAGTTTGCCCTCTAAAAGAAGAAACTTCTAAAAAGTTGGGGGTTTTTTACATTTTTTTTTTTCTTTAAAAATAGAAGGAAAGTGCAGGCTTCAGAGCTTGAGAACTGAGCTCAGGCACACACCAGGACGTGTGGCCTTTTCAGTGATTTATTGGGTTGCATTTTTCATTTGTAGAGCTTGATGAACTCCTTCCTCTCTTCCCGCTGTCTTTTCCTCATCTGTCCTTTACACAGCTTGAACCCTTTTGGGAGCAGCTGGATGAACAGCTTTAGGGACTTGCAGGGAGACATGGACATTCGGTGGGTCTAGCAGCTGAGAGTCTGATACAGACTCTACCAAAAGTCATGGAAGAGAAGAAAGAAAACCAAAGTTAGGGGCATAGGAGCTGCAGTTGTGTGTAGTGCTATCAGGTCTATCTGGACATCCAGCTACACTCGCAGAAACCCATCTGCTGCCCTCCTGGCTCCCTGGAGAGATCGCTAGGGAGGGTGGCTCTAGCATATTGGCTGACTAATGTTGTATGCTGCTCAGCTTGACAGTTTGCTGCTTATCATTTCGGATTTTTTTTTTAAGTCATTAGTGGCTTTTGACCTTCTGCTTTGGTTCTTCACACAATCTATCAACATCAGTGGACTGAGCAGTCAAAGATCTCCACTAAGGTCAGTGCGGTCCTGCCTTACCACCTGTTCTTGAAAAAAGCCCAGATGGGCTGCTATCAGCACAAACATCTTCAGAGGCTCTTTCTCTCCTACTGCTGAACCGTTCTTCTTTCCTGCCTCACCTCCAGGTGTGAACATGAACCAACAGGGAGAACAAGACAGTGGGCTTGACTGGGGTCTGCCTGCAGCCCCGAACCCCAACCTGGGAAAAAAGTCTAACAGCAAAACTATTTATTTTTCGTGAGACCAAAAGCTGTAAATTCTAGTGGTCCAATTTGAGAAATCTCATCCAAATGCCTTTCTTTGAGGTTTGTTTTTTTGTTGTTGGTTTGTTTGTTTCTTTTTAAATGAAGTGGACTTGTTCAAATGCCTGGAAGTTGCCGTCACTTTCCTTTTGGGCTTGCTTCCCCCAAGCTGGGATCCTAGCGGTCCTGGTTGCCTTGTCTCAAACGGGGCTCCTTGGCTTACAGGCTTCCTGCCAGGAAAATATTTAGTATCCCAGCTGGAGCTAGGTTTGCCAGGCTCTCAATTCTGCTCACTGATCAGGTACTCAGGAGAACCTGTGACGAAATGGACAGATTTCTGCCAGAAAATTCAATTAAGCAAGTACATTTCCATGAAATTGTTTGATTCGGTTAAACTGGCGTTTTCCAAACGGAAAACTGTTCTATGAGAAAGCTGACGTCCAGCTCTGCTCATTAGTGCATCCATCCATGAACAAAAGGTAGGTTGTGCTGGACACCAATAATTGAAATGCCAAAATCCCTTCCATCAGGAGCAGAGCATAGAGTAACGCTTTGGTGTCTGGCTCTGTTTTAGCACTTTAATGTTTTCTGCAGATATTAAATCTTACAAGACCCCAGTTAGATGGGAATTACTGTTCCCATTAACAGACAGATATAGGACTGAGCTAGGGCAGAGAGTCAGTGGAAATTCTGCAAGAGCTTCCAGTCCTAACAGAGCTTTCTGCATCAACTGTGCCAGCTTGTAGAAACCCTTGCAGAAGCCTAATGGATCAGTGTTGTGCAGGGTTTGTGTTACAGGATCTAGATAAGGTTCAATTATAACACTTTTGGAACAAATTTGTGCCTAATTTGAACCTCAAATTAGCAGCGTCAGAAGACCACGTGGTATCAGACAGCCCTACAAAACTGTATTGACCCCATCACCTTGAGCCACGTGGCACACTTCTGCAGCCCGGCTAGCAAAAACTACGAGGAAGGAGCCTGCAATGTTCTCAGCAGCGTATGTATGGGGTGGAAGTACGTGTAAGTCTGTGCTGAACGGGCAGTAGCACACACCAGCCATTTAACCATTGCTTTCCACTCACAGCCTGCTTTCCTATAGAAAAAAAAAAAGCTCATAATAATTTGTTCTGATACTATTTGAAACAATTTTAGTGACATTTTTCAGAAGCAGCAGTATCAGAGATTAAGCTACTACAGATTTTTTTTTGGTTTTTTGGACAGTTAGGAAGAGGTAAGCGTCCATTCAAAGGGAATGGCAGTATTAGTTCACCTGCTATTAGACATCAGAAAATCCATATGAAGGCAGAGAGGCAGAGAAAATAAAAGCCTTAAGTAAAACTCTAACCATGGGACAAACTTCAACTATATTTTGAACATTAGGCATGAAAGCAAATCAACCCCAAGCACCAAAGGCTGCTTCCTTTCTGGTGCCTGTGAGGAAGACTTCAGCAAGGTGAAGGTGCTGGCATTGAATAGTGGATATGAATCTTCTGAAAATCCCAGGAGCTTTTATTAATATCAAGCACCTCTAGAACAAGAGCCCTCCAGTGGGACTGGATCACATCCTCTCTTGTGATGGGTACAGGGCAAGAATTTGAATAGGAAACAGGAAAGACTGAGGCACAGAGCCCCTGCTGACAGCTCACTGGCTGATTTACGTGCTTCTTGCTGGTAACCAGTGCTTTCCAGATTACAACTTTGGGAGATTTCTTAGGAAAAACCCTCAAACTAAACTGTATGTATGTAGCAAAACTGGTTTTATTCTTCTACTCAGATTTTGTGCTGCACCAGTTAACTGTGTCATACGAATTCCTTACTGATGCAGAGAACCGAGAGACTTTAGTGTGAAAAGCACCAAGACCCAGCAAGGTCAAAGATTTCATTGAACAGGCTCAAAGGTAAAAGGCAAATTCTTATCTGCAAGCAGGGATGGGGACAGTTTCATTATTTAACACCTTGTGATTTTTACAGCCATGCAAACTACTGCCATTCTTATTTAGTATCATCTTATCGTCACTTTGCAACTGCTGTAAACGACTGCTGGCAAACCACGAGTTACACCAGCCGTCCGAGTATGAGGTTAGTAAGAGTGTGCAGACAAGTAACAAAGGATTCCCTTCATTTCCTCCTATCTGGAAGAGAGGAGAATAAGGACAGAGACCCTTGAGCTGAGAAAAATAAAGTCAGCCTCATTCGATTCTCTTTGAGGACAAAAATGAAAATGGGTTTCGTTTGGCATGAGGTTGATAATTTCCAATTAAGATTTATTGGCTGTTACCAACCTGCTGCTAGAAATCAAGACATTTAGTTTGGTATGGCTGCATTTTAACCGAGCCTCGTTGCATTTTCAAGTGTGCTATAAGTGGTGTCTAAACCTTGAGTCAGGCTCAATTTCCTAAGCAGGCTCTATCAACTCAATGCTTTTCAGCCACAGAGTTCCTGTTTAGGGAACAGGGCTCTGCAGTGTGTTCATAAAGCTTTGTTAACCCTTCCATAGAGAAGGGATAACCTCCTTTCCCACTTACAGCTCTTCTTGTACCAAAAGTTGGACAGAAATGTTTTCCCCCTTTTTTTTTTTCTTTTTTTTTTTTTTTTTT
>WKFP01014305.1:626146-645403 GCA_011057875.1 Pterocles orientalis | reverse complement strand
CTTTTTCCCTTTTTCCCCTTTTTTTTTTTTTTTTTTTTTTTTCTGGTTTTCCCTTTTTCTGCCCTACCTTGTAGGGAACGTGCTTTATAAGCAATAACAGAATCGGGCTGGGAGGCCTTCTACACGCGTTCCCAGCGAAGACTGTCCCCTCCGTATGGCAGCATATGTTTCTGTGCATTTCCTGACAGAGCAGCCATCTCCCTGGGGCGTTTGGGCGCGGTATCATTAGCTGCGTACAGAAGTAGAATAACACTTTGCTGGAAGAGTGCCATCAGCACGGCTGTTCTTGGTGTTGGTTGCGGCGAGGAAGACTGTCGTTAGAGAACGGTCATTGAAAATCTGTGGACTGCTCTTGCACACCCTGAGCTCTTCCATGATTTTATTGTTAGTGCAGCCTGGAGAGTTGTCCTTTGGGTTCTGAACGTTTAGCGTGAGGGAGGTTCTGGCCTGTAAAAAGCTCAGTCCCTTGCAAGGTCTCCTCCCTGCCTTCCCTGTAATCAAATCTTCCTGCCTTTCCACCATCCCATGCTTACAGTGGACCATGGAAGAACTACCCATAGTGATATACGAAAATACCATATACATATATGAAAACTAGTCTGTCTCGGAGAGTACCCAATAGCTGAGCTTCAGAGAAGAGAGCAGAAAATGTAGGGTCACCGCTAATGAGTAGGACAGGGCATGTTCCCTCTTCCTGTAGGCAATTATGGGATTATAACATCTTTATCGATTTACGCTGTTTACAGTAACCTTGCATGTCCCATTATCCGTGCAAGCATCCTGTAATCTTTTGAGTATTTTTAACATGTTGACTTCTGTGATAACTGTACAAGTGAGTCCCAACAGTTAGTAAGATGATAGTCAAAATATTATCTGGTCGTAAATATACTGCTTTTGGCTTCCTCTTCTCCACTTGTAAAATCTCCTCCTGTGCTTACACGATGTTTTCGTCAAAGCTGCTGAGGCATCCCACCTTTAGACTGGGATTTTCTTTTTTTTTTTTTTTTCTTTCCAAGCTCTCTCTGTTTCCCTACCTTGGCTTGGGATATGTCAGGGTGTCCAGAAGAAAGCTAAAAACTCAAACTGCCTGTTTCGACTCAGAAGGACTCACTGAGGTTGGAGAAAGCAATGCGAGTCCTTGAGGTAAGTAAGGTAACACAGCTAGGGAGATTTTAGAGCATGGATTCCTCAAATGTGTTGTGCTGAGGTACCACTGGCAACGACAACAGCAGCTCTTGCATCTACACGTGTACTGGAAGAGGTGCTTTTTTTTTTTTCTTTTATGCTCAGCAGATGTTTTTATTCTAGTTCCAAACAACTGGTGTATCACACTTGGGTCTGAACTCTAATCCTTGGGGCAGCATTTATTTTGACATCTTCTTGAGTTTGAATTTGGAGAAGCCATCAGGTCAAAGTAATGGGTGCATTTTTAAAGTTTTGTTCTCTGTCCCTTAACAACTTCTGATTGGGTCATCACCTTGGAAGAGCAAAGCTTACCAGATATTTTGTCCATACCTGCAGGTAGATGCAGAGAAATTTGTCCTGACCTTTTGTGTTTCTGCAGTATTAATAATGGTTTCTTCTTTGCTGCATGTGCAATTTGGAGTTTGGCTGCCTGTGTGTTCTGTGTGGTAGGTACATTTGCTGGTGTTGTGTGATAATCCTAGGGTTTGTGTCATTTTTTTCACTTCACTCCCCAGCCCTCTTGTAACTCTAGAAGCTGAGCAAATTTAACTTCTGGAGAAACTATGGCTGTAAACTCAGTAACAACAGGGAAGAAAAAAAAAAAGTTGGAAAGCATAAAACACTTTGTTTTCTCAGAGGTTGTCAGTTCCACAAAAAAAAACCCAGGGGCACATAAAATTCTGCCTTTTTTTCTAGCAAAATCATTAAAGAGATGCCTGGGATTTGTGAAACCAGAACAGAGAAAAACAATGTTTTTGGGATTGTCTACTGGGAATTTGATTGGAAGGCTCAGCAAAAGCGAGGCCAAGTCCTCCATGTGTCCTGTGGCTGTGAAGCAAGAACGCTGGCTTGGCTGAAGTAATTGGAAAAGCAATTGGTACCCCAGCTCCCACCCTCACCTGCGTCCATCTGGATGACTGGTGACCGTATATATACTGGTGCATCTATATAACTCCCCACACAATCCCATCCCAGAGCGCTGGGGCTGGTGGGCTCCATCAGAGGCACGTTTCTTGGTCAGAATTTGGCACTCACAGAGGTACAAAGAGATTTCCGCCTTTTCTGACCTGCAATCTTGACAGGAAATACAGCGGAGGGAAAGATAAAAACAAGAAGGGAGCAAATGAGGTTTTTCTCAAGCCAGGGCTTCTCCGCCTCGAATTGGTGCAGCCAGAAGAATGGGAGGAAGCTGCCTTTGAGGGCTGCTTGGGAGGCAGGCTGCTATTAATAACCTTGTTTATGTGATCCCAGGGCATTGTTAGAGGAATTTCTGCAGTCTGTACATTTCTTCTGTTGTTGCTTAGGATTTACCCACCTCTTTTTTTTTTTTTTCTTTTTTTAAATTTTACTCTAAGCAGAGGATTTTTAGAGAACACTCTTTTGGAGGAGACTTGCTTTTATTCCTCCTTTCTCCCCCAACCTCTGGTGTATGAAATCCTCGCCTGGCCTCTGACTTAGGCATAAAGGAGCCTCCCTTTTTAGCCAGAGTCCCAGCTGAGGAGAAGATTCCCTCTTTTCTGCCGCAGAGCAAAGAATGTTGCCTTGTAATTGCAGGAGCCTTTCCGTGCCAGCTCTTCTCTCACCTGTGCTATTCTCTACGAGTGTTTCCTTTAAGCCGTGCCTCTTTGTTCCCACCATAGCAAACACTCGAATCGTGGTTGTTTGTTCCACATCCTCAAGAACTGCCATTGTTTGAAGCAGCAGCGGACGAAGGCTTGGGGGGTTAAAAAAAGAACATTTGACAGCAATCTTTGGCGGTACAGTAGAGCGTGCTGTTTATTGCTATGTATTGTATCATGATGAGCTAGAGTCCTCTCGAAACAAGGCACCTGTGATAAACTGCTCTGTTATCCCTTATTTCTCTTTTTCTGCTCTTCCCCCTTCCCAGAACAGGGCTAGCTTCAGATATTTTCTGGTGATGATCGCTCTATATGCAAAAAAAAAACCTTTCAGTGGTACAACACGGGGATGCTCTCAGCGAGCTAACAGGGTGTCTCCAGGTCACAGCTCCAGAGGAGCCCATCCTTTGTACCTGCTGCTGGCAGACCCATGTTTCCACACCACATCAAAAGGAGTTTCAACCCTTCCCAACGAGAGCCTGGGGGCACAGCAGCTCTGGAAACTAAGCATCTGAGCTTGGAAATAGGTCTGCAATGTTCACGCTGTTGCTGAAGAACTTTGAACACAGCTGGAGCAGATGGCAAAAACATTTACCTTGGTGCTGTTAGGACAGGAGAGCTTTTCTGCAGGCTTTGGGGTTGTTGGTTTGGTTTTTTTTTCTTTGCTTTATATTTTATTGAGATACTTCCTATATTAAATTAAATGGGCGACTCCATGCGTGCCGCTCCCAGCAGTGGTCCCACAGTCACAGGGGTTTCTCTCTGCATTAATGTATCTGTGCTTAAACCTGGGCCACCTCAGCGATTTCTAGAGCAACGTGCTGTATAATTTAACAGAGAACAGAAATGGCACAAAACAAAGAACCATGGCGTGCGAGAGGAGGGAAGGAAGCATATCAAGAAAAGCCTTTAAAATATTGCCTTTTCCTCAAAGTCTAGCAGAAGAAAATCCCGCAAGCCCTGCAATCTGCTCATAGCCCCAAGAACCCAGGAACCACGTAAGTCTGTGTCACTCTGAGGTCTACCGGCAGCAGCTTCCCTTCAGTTTTGAAAAATTTTGAAATGCAAAGGTTGATACAGCTGCCTGAGAACTGAGGCTGGAGCACACTTATAAGGACAACCCGTTAGATAAAGTACAGCGGCATGGTGTGGTGCCCAGGCTTGTCATCTAGGGCTTGGTATAGTGTGAAAGGTGAAGTCCATGCGATGTGAACTGAAGCCAGACCCACAAAGTTAAAATAATCTGGTAATGGGCTGCTTTTTTTTTTTTTTTTTTTTTTTTTTTTTTTTTTTTTTTTGCCAGCTGCAGCCAAAGCAGATTTTCAAGGGAAGATGAAAATGTCTGAATGCTGCCCTTGGCTCAGCATAGTGGGTGGGTGGCAGGTGTCTCAGGAATTCTTCCACGGTGATATTTAAGATTGGTTTTAGAGTGCACCTGTAAAGATCTGCAATATCAGGAATCTCAAGGCTGTCCTCCTGTGTGCCTCCTAGGAATCCCCCACATCCTAAAGGAATTGTCTGGCTGAAAGACTTACAAAAGACCCTGTTCTGTATGGCCCCTGCTGTCCCCAGCCAGAGCAACTGCTGCTATTCTGTGTGCCTGGACCCACTGGCAAATCCTGCCTTCCCCTAGCTGGTAACGAGTGAGTGCTGGAGGCACTTTCCTGTATGTATGGATGCTATGTCTTTTGAAGCTGAAGCTCCCACAGTGTATAAAGGCTGTGTCCCTCCCTTTGATGCCAAATGAAGGCTAGGGTCACTGTGTTTGACCTCAGGAACTCAAGGTTTGAAATGGAACAAAAAAGAGTCAGTAAGCACTCGAAGTGGCCTGTGAGCTCTGATCTCGTGTGATACAATACTCCACAACAAGAGCTCCCACTGGTGCCAGAGTGAAAACAGCATGGCATAGAGCAGGGGCAATCTCAGTTCTTCACAACAGAGAACTGGGGCAAGCATATCTGCAGAGAGACTCGGAGATAAACTCTTATCCCATCTGTAAATTCCTCCAGTGTGAAGATGAAATTGCCACTACTGGTCCCAGTATCTGAAGCCATCTGGGAAAAGTCAGATGAGTGGGATTTGGTCCTTCTTGCAAAGGAGATGTCTACACACCAACCTCCAGAGTGTTTCTAAACTATTTGACATGGGAGAGGCATGTAAAGGGCTTTTTCCAGCTTTTGGTATCCTAACTAGCAGGACTGACCTTCATTTCTTGAATTAATCATTCTCATCGGGGTGATGATGTGTCCCTGGGCTGTGGCATTATGCCATCCCATTTTCCATAAGCTGGCATGCAGACACAGAGAGTCTGGATTGCTGGCCAAGTGTTGAACAAGGAGAAAATCAGCAGGTCTAATGTTGAAATTATTGATATGGTTTTAAAGTGGTCTAGTAAATACAGTGGAATCAGCCCTGTCATCTCAGTCAGAGCAATCAAAACAGTCATTAAAGCTTAATAAAGTGGAGTGATTCACCTTGGCCTGTGATGTTTGCAAATAATTATCCTGCTTAAGATTTAAGCTTCTTGAGAGTGTAGAATCTAGGCAGAAGTAAGAAGGGCTGAGTCTGAATCCAGTGATAGCTTCTGCCCCTACACCTTTGGTTCCTGCTAATACGGCTTTGCACTACTGAGAGTTTCAAGCTCCCTCTTGGTGAACACTGCACATGTTCAAGCAGTTGCAAAACCCAGATGTGGCCTAGATAGTCCAGGATCTTCTCTCTAACAAAGCCCCATCAAACCACGCATCCTTGTACCCTGCCAGTGGCGAATGTCCGATATCCCGCGCTTCTGGGGAGCGTGGGAGTCCCATTGCACGCACCGCGATGCTGGGCACGGTGCTGCACAGAGACATGCAGGTATGCCACGTGCCACCCACGGTGTGGACTAGTGCAGATCTTCTCATTTGTTCTGTCTGGCAGGTGTTTCCTTCCAAATATTGATTAAAACTTGGAACAGCTTTCTGCCCAGAAGAGGATATGTAGCTGTGCACCTTGATTCCCTGGTACAGCAGATGGTGACAGTGACTGTTGGTGGTGTGTTCTGTGGTTAGATGTTTCCAGAGCCTCAGGTTGCTGTTTTGCTTGGCTGAATCCCCCTTCATGAATATTCAGTTTTGAAAGATATTTGTTTAGAAGGCGGGGAAATATGGCACAGGTAACTGTGGTCACCAGCAGAAAGGAGCTTAAAGGCAGGTCCTTTTTTCTATCTGCAAGGGCAACAATAAAAAGACTCGGCAGGTTAGCTGTTATATCTGCGTGTTAAATAGAAATTCACTGTGAGCAGGGAGCGTACACACTTGCTGCAGTTCAGCTGATGTATGCTCATTAAGCTGTAGTAACTACTTTGCTTGCAATTGTTTCTCCAAGCCCTAAATCAGAGCCTTTCAAACTGTGTTAATGGCATACCTTCATCTCCCTGCCATAGAAGGAAGGGCTAAGGCACTGATTTATCAGAAGCAGGAAAAACAACCTTGGCTAAAACCTGAACAGTTCAACAATCCACCTTAGATCTCAGTTAGGCATTTCAGCTTTTTCTCAGTCCAAACAGGAACTGAGTTCATAAGAAATTTAGTTCAACGGGCTCAAAATATACTTTCCCATTTTTTCTTGCTGTGTTACGTGTTATCCGTGGTGACGGATCACCAGAGTGCCCCTATGTCTGTTGCACTCTCATAGAGACTTCCAACAGAAGGAATCGTACGTGCTTTCTTTGTGCCCAGGCTGAAATTGTATTTCTTGTGAGGAATCTGTTGGTAAGATGAGCTTTCTAGCAGTGCAAGTCGGCACAGCGTTTACTGAGCAGGGGAACCAGGCATCTTGATAAAGACCAGCCACCTCATCTCCTGCACAGCACCCCAGAGTGGGCAGGAGTCAGACACAAATCTAGACCCTGGAGCACAAATCAGCAGTGTAGTAATGAGCCCAGCCGCTCTGATAATACTTGTAACGTACAAGGGCTAAGAAGTGACTGAAGAGCATGTGAGCACGTGGACTGGCACCAGCCTGGCTGGGTGTTATTAGCCACTTAAAGCTCTTTCCTCGCACTGCCGGGAAGTGATTCAGAACTGCCTTGCTCTCCTCTGAGCAAAGTAGAGAAAGTATGTGGAGAAAACAGGCACCGCCTTGTGCTGTTTCCTGATGGCTCCACTAAAATTGGACTGCCTGGGAAAAATGTTCTGCTAAGAGTGAGAGAGGATTGGGCTTTCAATCACGCTGAAACTAGGCAGTCAGATATCTAATTTAGTCAGAAAACCTCACTTTTCACCAGGGAGATGGCTGCTTTACAGGTAGGATGTGATGGGTTTACCCTGGGCTGGGAGCCAACCCCACACAACCCTGTTCGCTCACCCTCCCAGGGATGGGGGAGACAATTAAAAGGGTGAAGGGGAAAAAGAGACTTGTTGGTTGAGATAAGAACAATTTAATAACTAAACTGCAACAATATTGGAAATAATATAAATATTATTATACTATACATATATGTAATATATATCGTACAATATATATTATTATAGTAGTATAATATCCAAATGAGTGACACACAGCGATACTGCCATATTCCTTTCTGGGCAAAACTGGTGCCTGAATTTTCAGACCTTTGTGTTAAGACAGAACATTTAGTTCACGCAGGAAGTTAAAAAGCACTTAAATGAACTGTAGTTATCTAGCTTTCCCATGATAAGTTATGCTCATTTTTGGAAAGCACTGCATTCAGAGTGAGAGTCCCTTAAGCATTTCTGCATTTTCAGTTCGTAAATATTTGCCATTTTCCCCGCTCAGGGAAGCTGACGTGGCGTTAACTTTCTGCAAATGTGCCCTGAAATGGCAGTCTGGGGACATTCAGCAAAAAGCTTAGTCTGGGTTAAAAAACTGAGCGTGTCTATGCTCTCATGCTTGAATCAGCAAGAGAGAGGTTTAGGTCCATTGTCCCCGTACAATTTTTTTTTTCTTTTACTTTGTACAGCGTGTGACTCTGACAACTAGTTGCAAAACAAAAGCAGTTCTAGAGCAGGTTTAGGGTTTGCTCTTCATTTTCAAATGTAGGGAGAGGCAGCAAAAACCACTGAAGATGGTAGTGCAAGATTAGAATTTAGGATTAGCTTCTCAGGTCATATGCAGTGGGGGGATTTGCTGGGTAGCTTGTCTCCTTGTACCTTGATTTTCTCCATATGATGGGAGAAACACCTAGCAGCAGTGTCCCAGCACATTTTGCTTTCTTTTCTCTCACCAGGGGACAGAACATCTTGTTGAATGGAGATAACTCTTTTGGTTTGTTTACCTTCACTAGGAGGTGGGTAGAAAATGCAGGGCAGGGAGATTCATCAGGAACAGCAGGCACCAACCCCCTTCCTCTCTGATAACCACCATGGAAGGGAAGTAATCTTGACCCCATAGATGAGTGACTGTATCATGCAAAGTGCCTGGAAATCCTTGGCCAAGCAACAGCAGAAAGGTAGCACCAAAGCATTTCTGCTGTTCACTCAGATCTGCCCCTGCGAGTTCATCTTTTTTTTTTTTTTCCCAAGAAGCAGAGACAGCTCTGTGGGATGCCAGAGAATTCACTCAGAAAATTCCACCAGAACAGAGACAATTGGACTAGGAATTGCATGCCCAATATTTATATTCCAGGAAGAGATGAGGAGAGACCTAGGCAGTGCTCCCCATCCCTGCCTCTTCCTGTATCCTGAGCTTCCATATAGCAGTGTCTGTATTTGATATAATCCAGAAAATGTAAACAGTTTAAAATTAGATAGAAAACCTCTAGTGGAATGATGAAATAGAAACATCATAGGTGATTGCACTTATGATATATGCTGTTAGTAAAGGAGGCTCAAAGATGAGTGCAGTCGCTAAGTGTACGTGAACTTGATGAAGTGATGTGAGTATGATGTGACCTGAGCATGGGCATGTTGCAGCCTGGATCGCGTATTCTACAAAAGCTATACTTCTGTATTGTGGTAGTTTAGCCCCAGGTAACAGCTGAATTCCCACCCAGCCACTTGCTCACTCCCTCTCCCAGCAGGATAAGGGGAGAAGATAGGAAGAACTGGAACAAGAAAGCTCGTGGGTTGCGATACGGACAGGAAGATCACTTACTAGTGTAGGCAATACAGACTTGACTTTGGGAAATTAATTTGTTGCCAATTAAAACATGTAATTATTGATTTGAGTAGTGGGAAACAAAAAGTCCCTCTTTCCCAGTCTCAGCTTCACCCCCGGTGGGTACATTTATCTTCCTACCCTTCTTCTTCAACCCCACTTCCTTTTTAGCCAGGGTTCAATCCGCTCCTCTAAAGCTATCGCATCCCTCCAACCACCATGATTTCCTTGTCATCCTGTATCATGCCCATCTTCTGGCTGGTGATTCAGTTGTAAGACCTTTGGGGTAAGGGGAAATTGTTCTCATTAGTGTAATGCAGGAAGACTTCTCAAGGATGCAATCTTATAAGGAAGAGACGCATCCAAGCTCCCTGTTACTCTGCATCCCCTTATCCACACGCTGGGATCTACCACATTGGTCTCAAAGACCTTGTCACTTTTAACTTCAAATTCGTAAGAAGAGCAACCCATGTGTAATTTCTAAACTGAATGCAAGTGGAAGAAAAAACACTGGCAAGAGAAAGCAGCCTCCCAGGCTGTGGCTATGCAGGTAGTGAGGGAAGCAAACCTGGCTCCTTTGGAACACCCTTGTGCTCTTCTCTCCACCCAAACCCCACAAATGCAATCGCGTGTTAGTGGCAAGGAAACAGTAAATCACTTTTTTTCCCACCTTGAGCTACAAGCTGCATCAGCCAGACCCACTGGGAATTCAGACTTCTTCTCTAGCTCAGCTGGAAGGATTGATGTGGCAGAGCTGAGGGGGTTCCGCTTCGTATCCCAGCTCCCTTGTCTCCCTAATTACTTCCATGTGTATTTGTGCAAGGCTGCATGTTGTTTGGGTTCTGCAGGTGGCACAGTGACCTTTGGGCTATAAGTGGGGTTTTCGATGCTTCGCCATATGTGACACGAATGAGCCCAGCAGTTAGGAGGCCACTGTAAGCATCCAGGGCCGAGCGAGCTCTCTCTGCACAGTGACTGATGGATTCTGTTTCTCTGCCCTCACTTCTCCCTTTATGCTTTCTCCAGCTGTGAAAGAAGGAGGAATTTCTGGCCTCAGATTATAATGTTTAATTAAAAAGGAAAACCTTCATGCAAAGATAGCATGTTTCCCCAGCTTTGATGTTGGTGCCTGTGGGAAATAGGTGAGTTGGAGGTGCGTTCTGGGTAACAAAATGTAAACGAGCGACTTCAAGCATTCTTGTTTCTCAAAATCGGTGGAGCCAGCTCAATATATTTTCCCAGTGAATTCTCTTGTGCTCAGTGAAGTTGTACTGCTGATTGTACTGCTTTCTCCAGCTCCCTTAGAAGACCTTTCCAGAAGTCTCCTCAGATATATTTTAGCTTTTTCTCCATGTGTGAGTGCTCTGCAGGGAGTGCTGTGTTTGCGGGGAAAAAGAAGCAGCAGCGGGTGCAAAAATCTGCCCATCAGTGCTCCTACGGAGCACCCTGCCACTGGGGCAGAGTCTGGCTTTGCAGTGACTTCTGATGGTTCTTTACTTTGAACGTCATTGAGTAATGCAACAAAATTTCCTCTTTGGTTTTCACACTTTATCTTCTTGGGGTTTTTCTGAGAGGAAAAAAAAAATGAGATCATGTCCGGTATTGTAGAGAATATGGAAAACCTGTCAAGGGCCTTTGGAGCAAAGGAAGTGGCTCAAAAGAATGGCTCATCTCGGAAGGCTGGAGTGCTGGCTGCTGGTTCCAGTGGGATAATTCACATCCAGCACTCAGGGATGTGTATGTCCTGCCTGATATTTTAGGCAGCTTGGAACAGAAAACACGATCACTTCTAATTTATGGTTTTCAGCAGTTTCTTCAAATATGTTCTGCTAGGATCTCTGGTCTATTTGCAGAGGATTTATTTTTTCACTGTTTTGTTAAACTCATCTAAGACATGTTATACACTGAAAACACACGTATAAAGGCTGTATAAAGGGAATAGATTGACTGGCTTTGAATCTTCCTGGAATGAAGGCTTGCCCCTGGCTCTTTATTAGTGTCCTTGCAGCCCTGTCGGCTATCCAGTTGCATAGCCCTGGCTTGAAATTATTTTATGTGTCCTTCAGTGTATCTCTGGAACATGTCCTCAGTGTACTACACAAGAGCTGTCTTCAGGCAAGGAAGGCACCATCCCTCCAGACCTTGCGGCTCTGTTGTTCGAGCCCTCTCGCACTTGCACTGTGTGATGGGTTTACCCTGGGCTGGGAGCCAACCCCACACAGCCGCTTGCTCACCCTCCCCTCTCCTGGGGATAGGGGAGAGAATTAAAGGGGCAAAGAGAAAAAAAGACTTGTGGGTTGAGATAAAAGTAATTTAATAACTCAACTACAATAATATTGAAAAATAATAATATACACAAATATCCAAATGAGTGATACACAGTGACACTGCTCACCACCCGATGACCAAGGCTCAGCCCGTTCCCAGCTAAGGATCCCAGAGCAGGGAAGGTCCTGAAACCACACTCCCAGAATGGAGATAAGAGCCCAAGTGTCCCAGACTGAGAGCTGACCAAAGGAGGGAGACAATGCAGGGAAAAGAGACCCTATATACAGTGCATGACATGCATGATACGTAATAGACCATTGTCCACTTTGGGTCTCAACACTAAACCTAAGGTCGAATCCCAGGCTGGTAACTGGGGCTGTGCTCCCTCCTAGCTTCTCCTGCCCCTGCAGACAAGAGCACAGCAGAGAAGCTGAAATAACCTTGACTGTCCTGGCAGCAACTACAAACATCACTGTTATCAGCTTTCTTCTCAGCACAAATCCAAAACACAGCCTCTTGCCAGCTGCTGTGAAGAAAGTTAACTCTGTCTCAGCTGAACCCAGGACACACTGTCTCTGATCCTCTTGGACCAGGCTTTTCTTGTGAACCACCAGAAAGTCTCTCTAAGATATGCCTGACATCTTCTATTCTCCATCCATGCCCCAAAGCCAAAGGGAGCCAGGATCTCTGGGTGTTTGGTCTTTTCCTGTGTGCCGGCATGGGTTGTGCCTGGTCTCTGCTGTTTAAGAGAAGATGGGGTGTGGAAGATGTGTCTGAACAAACATCAGGAGTGCCTAACAATTTCTGACAACCTTGACTTGCTGCTTGGAGACAGCAGGCAAGACCCCTTTAGTGTGGGATTTCTTCTTGCTGGCATGCATCTTAGGACAGATGATCCCCACTGATCAGTGGGCCTCATGAGTGGCAGCACTGACATCTTTCCTGTGGCATACAGGAAAAATCTTCAAGGATGGAGATGAGCATCTTCAATGGCTGGAGCGATGCAGAGTCCTCCAGGCAAGGTGCTGTGGTTTCTGCTGTGGTGGCTTACAGAAGTGCTCTAGCTGGTCTGGTTTGTCCGGACTGCGTGTGATGGTACCGTGCACCGCTGTGCGTGGGGAAAATGGTACGAGTCAAGGTCACACAAGCTTTCCTCCCTAGGACTCCGACCAAGGCACTGTCCTGTGTTCCCTAAGGGCTCAACAGTGGGGACAGTCAGAAAACTGGCCCCAAGAGCACCACTGGGGCACTGTCATGGTGTGTTTGGTAGAGCCCCCATCACCGGTACCCTCTGTTTTGCAGGGTGCCAGACTCCCCTCTCCTCTCGCAGTCCAGATGGGATCCTGATGATTCCCTGATTGTATTTGTGGTCGGCTGAATCAGAGGGAACATGTGCAGAGGACAGTGTCTGAGTAGATTAGGGCCGTTTCAATCCATTTGTTTTCAAATACACCCTGTTTGGTTTGGGCCATGTGGGGTTTGTTTGATAAAGGAAGAACCGCACTAATTGAATTCGCTGGGTCAACAGCAGTTCACCCAGGGGGGAGGGCAAGGGCTCTGCCGGAGGAGGGATCCGCTATTAGGCAGGAAACTGCAAGAGCTTGGCTTTTCATCCTGGCGAAACTCACGGGTCCCGATCCCCCGGCGAGCTGCAAGTGATGGTGGGAAGCCCACTGCCTCCCTCCGAAACTCATGGCATCATCAAGGTTTTTGCCTGATGAGGGAGGATGAAATGAGCTCAAGCTGTGTCTCTGAGCTGCTCACCCAGTTTGGTGGTGGTGAGGGAAGGACCAAAGTTAGATGAGGAAAAGTGCTTTAACCATTTCAGATCCCAGTCCCTTCTCCTTGCAAACCGTATCAAAAGGAGTCTGGTGAGCGGTGACGGCTCCCCTTCCAGATTCCCTTAGCACAAAGGCTCTGCATCCCTGTGCTGGTTAGTCATTGAGAGAGTGAGCCACTGAATGGAAAAAAATCGGGCAAATAGTGACGGAAAAAAATAAATGAGTGTCTGTACCGCAGCCTGGCGATGGGATTGCTGTGACTAGGAGCAAGAGGTGATGCAAATAATTATTAAAACAAAAAAAAAAATCAATGAGAATAGCAGCTTTCATTTTTCTGCTGGAAATTGCCACAGGCTATGTTCAAGGGCAAAATCTATAGCTCTGCGTGTGCGTTCTAATGGGGAATATTCCATCTGCCCCAGTAACCTCTCTTAACAGTCCCCACTGGCTCCAGGGCAGGCTGGCAGCATGGACTGTGCTCGACTCCAGTCGGATGTGATTGCCCTACAAATGGGAGGCACGCAGAGGAGCCACGGGGAGTCCCTAATTACTTCCACCGAATATAAATCCATGATGGCTTTGACAGCTTCTGGAGGCGAGAGCGGTATCCCACTGCCTGGCACACCTCGTGGCAGAGAACAGCTGGCTGGAGTCCCACCTTCCTGACGGATCCCAAGGCTTTGACACGAGCTGGATTTCAGGGAATAGCTGCGCCTTTCTCCTTTCCTCCTTGGCCAGTGATTTGTGCTCGGTACCTAATGCTCCTGTAGAAGATGTAGCCTTAGACATGTAGAGGGGATGGCTTGTTATTGTAGAGTCACACCAGAATGGGAATATGTTGGTCACCCACTCAGGGGGGACTCAGCCTCACTGAAGCCATGGATTCAATTAATCCTCAGGACAAATCCTGGAAGATGGGAAGCCATAAGTGTCTGTACTCCTTTTCCTCCTCTGTAATTGCCCTTTATAGCGATCCTGCTAAAGGAAGCGGGCTTTAATGAACGTGCCTGATTGATGAGGAAACCCATTGTGAGCAGAAAAACAACAGTTCCTGCTGCCTGCTTTGGGAGCTGTTGCTTCTTCCTCGCGTGCGCTGGCCTATTCCAGTGCAAATACACAGGTAGGGAGAAATCGCTTTGGCGTAGTTTTATCTTGGGTTCAAGCGATAGGTGATGACAAAGCATTTGCATCACCTGATGGTGTCCTGCAAGGCATTGCTGAGGCAGAGCTGCAGTCTGTGCAGCAAAGGTTGGTGTAGGTATGGCCCAGTGGCCGTGACAGGGGAGACTGGCTGGTACCTGCTGTCTGGAGAGCACTTCAGCGTGGTCTCTAGGAGCAGCCGTTGTCTCCAGGAGATAGGATTAGTGGCTGCTGGAAGCCAAGACCAGGGTGCTATAGGACGAGGGTCTTGCTATTGTTCTGAATAAATTATTTCAGTAATATCTACTCTCTGGATACAGACAGGAACGCTTATGTCATCCATGTGTTTAACTGGTTTGTTGGTTTTTCCTATAATAAAAGATTATTGCCAATTTCATTGACCGAAATGAAACCAAAGCACTGAATTCATGCAGCCCCTTGAACACGTACATAAATCTCGTTCTGAAGATCACGGTTTGGATGCATCTCAATGCAGCGGAGTTACTTTAGTCTTTACCGAAGTGCAGCTTCCTTTGAGCGAACCGCGGCAGACTGGCAAAGTGGTGTTAAATGACACTCTGGCAGGAAGTAAAGAGGATAATATTTCACCGAAGGAAAATTGCAGGAAGTCAGTAGAATGTCTGTTATCTTAGCTGGAGCTGGCATTTGGCCTGCTTACTAAAGACAACACCTTTTTTTTTTCCTCCAAGACTTGTCACTAGCTGCTTTATGACCATGTACCTTGATTTACATCTCGCTCAGAACACCTCCGGCTGCAGAGCATCACCAGTGCCTGGAGGTGATTCCAGTTCTCTCAACGACACAGACAAAGCTGAATTTTTCTGCCCCCATGATGAGGGCCTGGCGTGAGGCTGCTTTTACCGCAGGCAAGAGAAGAGCAGCGAGAAGGGGTGCAACTGCAGACTGAAGGGGAGAGCTGGGGAACGGGGATTGCGGCAACTACTGCTGCCAGAAACCTGTGAGAGATCAGGTAAGCGACTGCTGCATCTCTTCCAAATAACTGACTGCTGCTGGAGCATCCACAGCCTGCCTTTGCAGAGATCCTGCGGAGATGGAGCAGGCAGCACGCTGTCCCCGAGCACAGTGCTGTCCCCGAGCACAGCACTGTCCCAGGCAACCCGCTGCTCTGCTTATTTCTGTGACTGGCATCACACTGGAGCTGGGAACTCTCCTCTGGCGTGAAATAAGAAAATCACACCTGACTCACAGCTGTTGTTGAGATCTGGATTTATTTTCCAAGGCCTTTGTCAGGGTTAAATCTGCTTAATTTCCAGGACTTAACAGGGGTGCTGCTCCAAAAAGAGAAGTGCACTGTGCGCACAATGAGCAGTTGGATGTTTCTGATAATTTGTAGCAGAAATGGGCAATAGTTAATTTTAGAAATTGCTGGTTATGAACGGAGGTGTATTTTGTGGACCGCACGCTGCTGTCATGCTGAGCGCTAAGCAAACATGGCTCTTGCTTCATCAACCGGTTGATGGGGTTACCAGGGAAAGCTAGTTGTGAAGGGACGCACAGTTACTCTACAGCTTGGAAAGTAAAAAGGTTCTACCTCCAGCTGATGTTCTTGTGAATCAATTTATGACTAATCCCTGCTGACTTCGACAGGCTGTGATGTGAGCTCAGAACTTCTCCTTGTGGCTAAGGGAAGTCACCTTCTACCACAAAGGTCTCTTGTGACCTTGATAGCAGCTCATCTTGGGTGACCGATTACAAAAAGTGTAGAACTAGATGTTTTGCTGCTTTGGGGTTTTCGTTCACGCTCCTCTTCTGAACTCTTTTCCTAGTTTCGTTGAACTTCTCTCTCTCTCTCTGCTGCCAAAACATCATGTGCGCATCTGGGAGGCGTTCCAACTTCCAGTTGCAGAAGTGGGTCACTCCTCGTACAGGCACATTTACAGTCGTTTGCAGATGCCCAGGCTCCAAACACAGCACTAGGAGAACCTAAGAAGTGCTCTCATAGCCTGTTGCTTTCAAAGATTCACAGTATTGCCAGCCAGCATAAGCTCTGTTATTTGTTCTCTCTGTCTATCTGTCTACAAGAAGAGATCTTGTAATAATCGCCGGGCTAAGGATGAATTATTAATTTGAGATGCTGAAGGAGAATTGTGTCAGAGCCCAGCTTTGGGTGGGTGGCTTGCATGGAGCTTAAAAGCATCTCTAGCTCAGCTCCCTGCCTCATTCTGCATTCTGTGCCATTTCTCTCACTGCCTCGGGGCTGAATGTTTCAGAAAGTTGGAGCGGGAATATTTTTATTCATCCTGTTACATGAAGTTAATCTCGTGTAGCAAAGCAGCTGTGTAATGTTTTGTATTAAATCTCATGTCTTCCCTTGGGTGTGATTAAAATTCAGGTGAAGGGGTTTTATTTTTAAATTTTATTTCCCCACTCCTAATGCTCTCGAGGGGCCATTAGGCTTCATTCCTAATAGCTTGCCATCACCTTGTCTCCACCGGTCCTTCTGCACGCGCAACTGCACTTCTCTGACGGATGAAGGGTGAAGGCTCTTGGGTGACTTGTGCACATGCTGCACATTAGTGAAGCCGCTTCTGGCTCAGGTGAAAGGACGGCTGCTCCCTGGCTTGCTTGGCAAATTCTCTACTTGCCTGTTTATAGCCCTGGAACACAGCAAATCCCAGTTGGAAGAAGACCAGCTGCTCTATCAATACCCTGAGCTTCCCAAAAACTATTTCTTCATTTCAGTGGCTGTTTCCAAGGAAGCCAGAGTTTCCATTCTCATCCTTTCTAACATGCCATTACTTCTGCTTGCGACAGGGGTGTTTGCCCCCATTCTGTCAGGTTGAAGAGAAAAGCCCCTTCTGTCTGCCTCTTGCAGAACCCCTGCTTGCCTCTGAACTCCTCAGCTGCACTTTGCGTGATTTCGGAAAACTCCCGCTAACATTTTCTTCGTCGTGTTTTTAATTTTCGCAGCCACTTCTGCAATTTGTTATCACAGCCAGGATCAAAAGTGCCAAAAATTGTCACGAACGGCTGCGCAAAGGGGCTGGTTACAGCAAGAGGGAGGAGCAGGAGGCATCAGAGCCTTCGCCAGGCTTTCCACACCTCTCAAGTTTTAAAAGGATTTGAGCTTCTAGTAGACTGGAAGAGTGTCTTGGGGAATTTTCAAACTGAATCTAGATTCTGGATCATTCTCTGGGGGTAGCTCAGAAAAACAGGAAACAAGGAGATGCTTCTTTTCTCTCGCGCTGCGAGCTTTCGTGATGGATGTACGAGAAGTTCATCTCAGGAGGTGGCTAAAGGCTATTCCGCTAAGAAAATGTGTCCTTGGCATTATTTCATTGAAAACAGTCTAGCAAAACCAGGGGTGAATTTGGCTCCAAGCTTTAACAAATCCACAGTTTATCTCTTCCTGATAGGAAACAGCAGCTGGTAACTCACAATGTTGTTTAGAACATTCACAGCAGGAATCAGCCAGATAAGGGGCTCACGTAGTTCCAACCCATGTTTCACAGTGCCCTGAAAGAATCCACGTTTTTAAGCTGTAAAATCACCATATTTGTACAACAGTCCTTCTGACTAATGAGTGTTCAGCCAGCGAAAGGGTTTTCATCTTCAGGTAAAGAAGCCTCACGTCTGACGTAGCCGATAGAGGTGCAGTCGTGTGGTTTGCTCGCAGGTTAGGAGCCCTAAATTCTAATCCTGATGCTGGCTTGGGGAAATCACCGCATATCCCTGGCCTTCATTTGCTCTCACTTGTAAAAATGGGAGGCTGATCAATTAGTGCCTAGTGAAGGGTTCACAAGGACCATTCGTTTTATTATTACACTTGTAAAAAAAACCGATCTGAACCTAGCCCTGAGCCTGCCTCGACCCTGCTGCAGAGGATGCAGCAATCTCCCAGCTCCTGCACCCAGCACGGATGCTCTATTCACTTACGAGTTCCTTTTTGTTGACAGAAGAGCAGGGCTGCCTCATGCACACACGCACAGAAGGACCCTTGAGACTGAGGAAAAAAGAAGCAAAACCTTGTGCAGTTTTTTTTTTCTGCCCTGGCTGTGTGTATGCTTGGCAGGGAGGTGCATGACAAGTGAAAAGAGGTCTGCAGGGAAGTACTATCTTTTATTAATGAAAGTTGGCATAACTGAGAAAAAAAAAAACAGAGGAGCTTCTGGGAACAAAAGAAAGCTTTGTACATTTTGACAGCTATCCCAGCGAGGTTATAGTAGCATCACCATCCAATGATTGCTTCATGGACTTGTTAGGATATGACATTTTCATCTGTCACTGGAGGTCAGTCCAGATCTTAAAAGCTACACCCCACTTAGGGCACTGAATTTGACTGTGAAAACTTTGGGGACTGTGTGTGACGTCTAGCAACCTTTATACCGTGCAAACTGGGTGTCAGTTCTAATGCTCCAGGTCACTGACACTGTGGGTGCACTTTTCAGCCTTCTTGTGGTCATTTTAGAGGGCCACGAGCGTTTGTCCCAAACAGCAGACAGTCCAACCTTCTGCATTTAATAACATTCTATTTGACGTGACACCAGGAAAAAATTCAGGTCCTTCCACACCAAAGGTCACAATTCCAGCAATCTTCCAGCTTTAACTGGTAATACCCATGGAAACCAGTTTCTGCAGAACGGGGAATTGTTTTGCCGTAGGACACCTTTCACCGGGGGGCCCAGTGGGGTGACTGGTTTGGAGCTCTGACGATGTGCTGTTTGTGTTTTTCTCCTTAACCGTATTATGTGTGCTTCAGAAGAATTTGCTCGGGTAGGACCTTCTCCCAGGTTCGAGGGGAGCTATCACCACTTTCCTGGCTTGGGACCCCTTTTTACATAACGACATGAGGATCCTTTGCTTCAGTTGGCTCTCTGGAGGGAGTCATTCGGGGAGAAGTGAAAGACTTTGATGAATGGCATCAACTTACATCCCCCAGGAGGATTCCATATGTTTTTAGCAGATGTTTAACAAGTTATGGCAACACAACTGGCTGTGTTGAAACAAATTGCAGGGTGACCATCTAACTGCTGTCAGAAGTGAAGTTTTCAACACTTCCACCCTCCCCCTGGCAGTTGCTGCTTTTCTCTGTCGATACCTGTGAACTATGTACCGTATATTTGTCAGAAAAAGCATGAAGAACTCTGATTGTCCAGTAAAGTGTTATTTAATTGGAACAACTC
>WKFP01014305.1:610838-624749 GCA_011057875.1 Pterocles orientalis | reverse complement strand
CCGCCTCTCCGGCGGTAGCGCCGGGAAGGAGCTTGGGGGGGGAAGTAGCGGCTCTGCGGGGTTGGGCTCCGAGAGGGTCTCAGAGCCTGTCCTCAATATTCCTGGACTTTATTGCCTCCCTCCCCCCCCCAGCGGGACCCCTCGAGTTGTGAAGGCGAGGGGAGGGACCGGAGGCTGTGCTTGGGGGGGCTCAGCCCTGCGTTTGGAGCGGTTTGGGGGTGTGCCGCCCCCCCCGGAGTTCGGATGGGAGAGGGCGGGGGGGTTCCCCGTGTGGCTGACTTCAGTCCAGGCCGGTAGGGATGTTCGTTTTCACGCTTTGCTGATGGGCAGGCTGCAGTCCCGCCAGCCTGGGTCGGTCCCTGCTGTCTGATGGAGATTTAGAGCTGGAGCAGCATCTCGGTGATGGTGTGCGGGGTTTATAAACTGTGCGGCTGGGTACTTGAAGTTTGATCACAACTTTTATATTTAGATCTTGTAGCGAGAGCGCTTTCAGATGCGTTGTACTTGGGGTGGTTTTCTTGTGAAGTCTGGTAATGGTAATTTCTTTTTTTCTTAAAGCAATTAGGAAGCTCAGCCTGGTTACTGCTTGTATTTCTGTAATAAGAGTAAATTTGAACACAATTAATAGACTCTAGGCACACATTTCACTGAATAGCCAGTGGCTACCAAAGCTTCTTGGGCAGGAGCGCACTGGGGATGGCTGCGTGCCTGGCTGGGCGTACGCAAATTGTGAGCACAGGCTCGCCCTGGGATTTTACTAGTGGGTAAAAAGTGTGTGGAGTTACTAAAGAGTTGTCTTAATTCAGCAGGGTGTATCCAAGTGTTGGATGGGTTCTACCAGTGAAATGCTTGTTTTGGTATTTAGTGCTTTTGTGAGGAGCAGCAGTTGTTCTGTCTCTAAAGTGTGCAAACTGAGAGCAAGTTGTAGGGATGGCATTGGGGAAATAGGGGTGTGTATCTTTTTCATAAGTTGGGGGGAATCTCCCAGATTCCACTGTGTAGCATAATGTAGGGATGTGCTTCTTTATCACCTGCTTTCACTGAAGTATTTGTATAGGATGTTAAAATGATGCGGACGTTTGACCCTCCCTGGAAGGCAGTTCGTGTTTCTGTATTTGTTGTGGCTGAGGCACAGCTTTAGTTGGCGTACGCTAAAATACCACGCCATGCAGTTTTGCCATGAATTCAAGCCTAGCGGAGTGAGGAGAAGAAAGGAAGCGCTTTAACTTTTCTGAAATCCTGCAGGCAGCCAGCAAAATCAAGATAAAAATTCCTCCTGCTTGTCCCACCCTTTCTGCAAAGCAGACCTTGGCCACGAATCGCCGTGTGTTTAAACCCTGGGAGAGGCAAAGGGGTTGTGGGTTGGGAAAGGGACGGATGGGATGCGCTCCCCGGAGGGCAGCGGGGTCGAGGGTGGGGGGCTCGGGTGGGCGATGCTGGCAGTTTCCACGAGAGGGCTTTCGTGCTGTGCCGTGTCAGCCCGGCTCTTCGACACAGCCTTTGTGGGTCCGGAGGAGCGGGGTGAACTTGGGGGTGGCTCTCGCTCGTAGGGTGAGTATTTCAGATTTCCTTTGTAAATGATGGGGAAATCCCTTCTTCTCCCTGGGGGGTAAGGATAAGACATCCTGGGAAAGAACACCACTCTTCTGTTTCCAGGCTGGTTTAGAACTTAGAACGGATCCCAGGAACTTAATTTCCCCGCGGTGGAGATGGAGAAGAGGCTGAGTGTGTTTCTCACAAAAGAGGAGTGGGGTCTGAGTGTTTGCATCCTGGCCTCAGCTGATGGCAGTGGATGACTCTATCCTGGCGTGATCTCATTTTTTGGCTGCTTTATCGTGTATTATACGTCTCAGGGTGGGGCTGGGCGAAAGGGAACGGGAATTGTTGTGTGCATATGAAAATGCTGAGCTATCCTTAAGTCCTGTGCCAAGTTGCCTGTGTGTTGTTGAATTCCAATAATTTCATACACACAGCATCGCAGGTCGGTTTTAAAAGGCAGAAACTGCGTCTGCAACCAGGAATAATACTGCAGTCCATAAAACATGAGAAAACATCTGTTACTGTGACTTCCATTTGTTTCTCTCTCCTTGGAATAACCAAGCTGACGGCTCAGACAGTCAGGTTTAATGTCCTGTGCCGAACCTTTGGTCCTGCGTCCCGTGGCTAATTGTGACTCACAGAATCGATAAATCCAGCTCCTGCGGAAAGAGCTTCCAGCCACCTCCCGGTGCGGAGCTGCTCCCTGGCAGCAGACGGTGGTGGACAAACTGGGGTTTCTGCAGAACTACGGCTATCCCGTGCGCTTGCTGCAGAGCTGGCTGGGGTCTCGGGAGTTTTCTCAGCGGTAGGGCTGAGCAAGTGAGCCAGAGGGGCTGTGCTGCTGCTGGGGTAGCATTTTCCCTCCTAGCACCTTTTATCTTGCCTTAATCTGTCCCAGGTTGAATACTGTAGGCAGCTGAAGCAGAGCCATCTCACGCTTTGATGTGTGTTTATTGGCTCTAGCCTCTCATTCTCTTGCCTATTTTTTTTTTTTTCTGCTTAAGTTAGGCTGCTCTCTTCCCACCCCACCTCCCCAAACAAAAAAAAAAAGAATTCGAGCAGGGGAGACAAGAAGTGAATTAAGTGACTCTGTATTTTTGTGAATGGGTTTTCTTGCTTTGCCCCTGCCTTCTGGAAGATCCCTTTGTAATTAAAATATTATGACTGTCCTTATGGTAGCCCATCACTTGTGGCAAGGATCCTAATTTGACGTCAGTGCAAAAATACTGGTTTCTGGTATAAGGGCAGATGACATTTCATAGCTAGTGGATGCTCTTTTTTTTTATTTTTTTATTTTTTTTTAAAACCACAGTGCTGAGACCATATGGGCAGATAATGAGTTTAAGCTGATAAACAGCTTACAGATTTGGCCAAATAAAGGACTTTCTCCCTAGAAAACACATTTTCCTTTAAAATAAATAATGCAGTTCCTGTGTTTTTATTTAATTATCTCCAGTCCTGTCCTCACCAGGCTGCAGGAAAACAGACACAAGTGCCCTGGGAGCAGAAGCTACTGGATTTATGGGGCCGTGGCTGGTAGCTGAGGGAGGGCTGGGAAAGAGGAGTTCCGATAGTACAAAGCTGAGGCTGAAGGTACCTAAAGAAGCAGATGGCAGTCTGAGTTGCATTCAGAGAGTTTTGTCAGGTAGTTATTGACATCCTGAGGATGAGTCATTGCATGGGGTTGGTGGTAGGTCCAGGGTCTGTTTGGGAGGTGTGATTAACACGGATGATTATCTATTCTCCTTGCTGATCCTGCTGGGCTGCTGAAGCAGTCCTTGTTCGAGGGTATTGTTGCAAGGTGATCCCTGCTTTTACTTTTTCAAGAGTTTTTGACTTATATTAATTAGTATGATTTTTTGTTTGTATTGATAAGCCAGTTAAAGTTAAACAATGTAAAGGAAATGTTTGGACCTATTTTTTTTGGTTTTTGAGGAAAAAACCCCAAGTGGTACAGAGTGAGGGTTGGGAAGTGAATTGCTTTGCCAAGTGGTGGTCTTCACTTTAAAACAGCGACTCAGAGCCAAGTAGTGTGTTTGCATGAGGGGGCGAAGCCTGTGGGTATCTCCCCCAGTGAGCACAGGAATGAGCTGTTTGGGATCTGAAATTGCTCGTTCCCTTTTAAGCTGTTTCTTAGGAGTTATCTTCTTCTTCCCTCCTCCCCGCCCCCCCTTGGAAATGGTTGTTAATCTTAATTGGAAGTAGCAAATGAAGGAAAAAAAAAGGTTGTCCAGGAAAATCAGTCCAGACAACTCCGTTCTTTCTCATGACGGTTATTCCTTCTAATACTTCCTTAAATATTTTGTGTATTTGTGTGTTCTCAGCACTGGAAACACTACCGGACTTTAATTGTGTTTCACATGAGGATATGTTCCAGATGTCTAGAGCTTTGCTTTCTGATGGTCGCTGCTATCTCATTGGTAATTGATGTGACAGCCGAACTGCGTTTGGTCCCACCATCGCTCATGACTGCACAGTTCAGCATTCCTTTTGTGTCCGTTCCTTCCCCTACACCAACATTTCTCATTTTCTTTTTCACTGCTCTTGCAGTCTTGAGTTTCCAAAATGTTGAATGAGTTATCCTATCCCTTAGTTCCAGAGGATTTGTGTGAATTCAGCGCCTGCCAAATAGGTGATGGGACTTCTTGTGCTCTTGGAGCGTTTAGCAGCTGCTTTGCTGTTCATCATTTCTGGGCTGGTAGAGATCTGTCATGGGCTAATTCACTATAAATTGCCTGAGACTGAAAGAAGTGGCTGTAGGAAGGCGGTGCATTGATCTTTTGTTGTTAACCACACCAGCTGCTAAACCAGTTTGTCAGCATGTTTTTATTTATTTTTTACATAGATAAGATTTAAAGAAACAAACCATAAAGATACTTTGCTCCTACAAATTGACCCCAAATGGGATTTGCTTTTGCACTTCTGCCACCTTCTGTTCTCCAGCAATGGGCTTGAAGGATTTCCATTTTCCCAAAAGTTGGTAAGAAGCAGCAGGTAAAAATTCGGTTAAAATTGGTTCAGTTAAAAGGAAACCTAAACCAGCATCTTGTCATTGTCCTTGGAGATGGTGGAAGTGGGGTTTTGGCTGTCACAGGTTTTTAGTACGTGTCTTGGTTACGCACGGGATCCCTCCTCTCAGTGTAGTCCCTCCAACGAGCATTCCAACAACTGGGAAGTCTCTGGGAGTTCTTGTCCTTTGGGGCTTGTTTTTGGCCATCAGGATGTTCCCTTTGCTATATATTTACTCAAAAATCTTGGTCTAAAACTCAAGTTTCCAGCTACTTGAGAAATAAATGGAAAGGTTACTGCAGAAGAGTCAATTCTTAAACCCAAATTGATGTTCAGATTTTTATTTTTTTTTTTTAGACCAGCGTATATCACATCAGGGAGAAACAGAAGATGCTTTTGACGAAATAAGTGCTGAAACTGAATCTCATCCGTGTGCTCGATGTTACTTGGTCTGTGACCGTCCAAGGGGGTTGCATGGTTTTGTGAATGAGGGCTTAGGTGTGAGTTTGCTCAGCTGAGATGTCGATTAGTGTCAGGACAAAGTCTGATGGTGGTTGTTGATCCCGGGGAAGTGGGATTGGCCCAAGCTGCTAACGTGAAAAGCCGTGCTGTATAGCAGAGATAATAATAGCTCTTATATTCTCTCAGGCTTCTCACCTGAGTCATAAACAACTTTAAATACATTTTATGCCATCCCAGATGTCTGGAAAGCCAACAGGACAGAGGAGCTGGGATGGGGTAGGGGACCATATGGTGGCTGGGGGTCAGTGGCACAGCCTGGTGGGGGCTCGGGAGCTGGGGGGCCCTGGCTGCAGCTTGGGCTGTATGTACCGTGCGTGATTACAGCCCTGACTGCTTCAGCAGCTCTGTGCTTCGCAGAAGGCTCCGCGGTGGAATTGCAATGCTAGCAGCTTTCCTTCGTGGCCCCGCGCCCAGTTTGAAGAAGGGTGATTTTGGTCATGTTGCTAGACGTACGTATTTATGGCCCTGTTTCGTCTCTTAAAATTAATCTGTTGGGGTATTTTTAACATTATTATGGAAACAGTTACTATATTTACTCCTTAGGAAAAGCTTGGTGTGTGACGGTCTGTGAGGAGGGAGTTTTAGAGCAGTAAGGATTGCACAAAACGATGGTGTCTATGCTTCTTTGGGAAAAATGGTCTAAATTAAATGACTGGCAGTTTGCCTGTTCTTGAGACACAACCTCACAGGGCACCGAACTGGAACAGGCTATGCTGGGAAAGCAGCGGCAGGGCTTGTTCTTGGCTCACTTGATGGCACATCTCATTTTCGTGGGGAGCAAAAAGAACTGGATCTCCCTGTACAGAGAGAGCTGGTGCCTGTGCTGGGCTGGCTTCTCAGACCTGCTGAGAACCTGTTCCTCGTGGAGGTCTGTGGGTACCTTTCAGGGTAAATGAGATCGCGATACGGAAATTCAGTGGGTTTTGGAATAGGAGTCACTGTCACCGATGTACTTATTTCTGTAATCCTTTGCAAACGGCATGCTTTTCCATGTCGGTCTTGGCTGATAATAATTGGTGGGACTTAATAGTGATGTGGTGGATCCACGATGGACATGTATGAGAAATAATTGAGAATAAAAGATTGAATGTCCCAAAGTGTTCTTAAGAGAGGTGGACTTTGGATCTGATGTATTTTTGAACTGTTGACCACCCTTTGTTCCTGTTAATGTCAGGGGGGATTCTTGGAGCTGCTTAGAATGAGGCACTAGTTTTGTGTTGACCAGCAAAGCTTTTGCTTCCCCTGGGAATGTGGCTGAAGCACAGGCACACAACAGGGGTCTTCTGGAGTTGCACCAGGCTGTTCTTCAGACTAAAATAAAAGCTGAGAGCTAGTTCTGGAAATGCTGGAGGCACAAGGCTGAAGAACCAATAGATCTCTTTGACCCACCTTTTGCTTTGGCAGCCTGAGAATTGGTGATGTAATACCTTGCTGATGCCATGAACGGCTCCGGGTTTGCCAGCCGATAAGGATTTCATCTTACAGTGATGCTTTGCCAATTAAAAACTGGTTCTCTTCTTTTCAATGCTAAGGGAAACATCAATCAGGAGCAACAGTCCGATGAGATTAGGAAAGAATAGGGCTTCCCAGAGACTGGCTGGATTAAGAGGTGGATTTTTTGTGTGTGTGTGTTTTTTTTTGTGTTTTTTTTCCCCCCTCTCTTCTCACTGTGCTGAAAGGCGCAGAAGGTTTCATGCTTTGTGTTTTGTGTGTTCCTATTTTGATACTGCAGTGGGGAGGGCTTGGCAGGAGAAGAATCAGACTTTAGTAGTTTAAAAACATTAATTTTCCTTTTTAATGCCGCTGCAGATAGTTCCAAGTTTCAGTTTGTAGTGGATTTCTTGCGGTGTTTCTCTGTAGCGTGGTGCTCTTTGGGAACAGCTTTGAAGCTCCGCACTAGCCTTGGGGAGCAGCGGGCGCTGGGAGGGGGGTTGGACCCTCATTCCCAAGTCCCATCACTGATTTTTTCCTGTTCGAAACAGAGAGGTGCAAATGCCAGCATCACTACCAACAGCCTGCTGCAGAGCCTCTTTGGCTCTGGGCGAGTTGCGTTGATCTTCCGAGCATCTGTTTTTCCAGCTGTGAACGTGAAGATGGGACCCCCCCCAGCACGTGGGTATGATGAACGTCCTTGTCAAAGCGCGTTGGAACTGTGAAGCGTCTGGGTTGTCGTTGGAAAGTGTGAAGGTTTAAATTGGTGTAAGCCACCAGTTTGCATCGCTGTTGGGGAAGAGAAGGACCAACTGGGGGACCTTCTGGGGCAACAGGGGCAAAGAGTTAGGGGGAAAGAAGCGGAGTTTGCCTACGATGGAGGACCTGAGCGAGAAATATGCCTCATTCTAACCTTTTCCACAAGGCCTAAGTGGATTTACTTGGAGCCTTGTCCGTCCAGGGGTGGGGTTTGCCGTCATACCACAGCGTGATGCAGTTTTATTTCCTTTTGTTGTTTTTCCAGTTTCCCCCCTCCACACACTTGCATTTTATGATCAAAGCTCCGTTCTTTAAAGATATGCCAATGCCTTGTAATAACGCGCAGAAGAAGATCCCCTGTGGGGAACAGTTCTGAATAGATGCTGAGGAATTCTTTAATTCTCTACATACTTCTTGCTATTGAGAACATCCTGTTGATAAGAGGTGGGGCTTTTTTCCCTTGCTGTTACTGCCTCTCCTCTGGCTCCCCTCCTCCCCAGGCACTGTGCTCATCCTTTATGCTCTCCCGTTGTCTTGTCTTATATAAACTCGGTTCCTCGGTTCTTGCATTCGGTTCGTTCTTTTATCTTCCACAGCACTCTATGAATGCTTAAAAATAATAAATATTAATAATAGGGCTCTTTGAACCGGCAGGTTCTTTGCTGCTTAAACTCACCTTTTCCTGCTGCTTATCCCCTATTAAGAGTTGCTATAATCTGCAGATTGTCGCTGTAATAACTTCTGCAGCGGTGGCTGGGCTTGTGACAAGCATCGGATTATAGCTCCAGGTGGGGAAGCGGCAGCAGGAGCAGGGATCCTTGAACACACAAAGATGATGTTTCCATTGAAATATTCTTAGCAAGAAAGGAAGAGAAGCAAAAAAAAAAAAAAATTCAGTGTAGGAATAGAGCTATTTATCTAAATAGCCCTTCTTACGCAGGTTTCCACAGAGTGTCAGTGACCTGTGTAGGATAATCCTGTATGGCACAAAATCCTGCGTGTAGAAGAGGAAAAGCATTATTTCTGGAGAACATCATTAAAGAAGGCTGTGCTTTTGGAGGTGCTTTCCGTCCGGATCATAGGAAGTGTCTTCGGTCAGCAAGACAAACCACGAGGTGCATCTGGGATATCTCTGGGCGCTTTCTTTCCATTCCCTCAGCAGACAAGGCGATCTCTCCTCTGAGCTACAGAAGAAGATGCTGTCTGTCCCCGTGGGTAAAGCTGTCCACGTAACGTACAGGCAGGCTCCAGAGCGTTTACCACATGCCCACATATGCAGCGTTTTTCCTGTCTCGGGTCATACAGATGAGTGAACAGGGATGGAGCGGGAGACGTCTTCCCACCACACCTCCTTTCCTCTGTTTAACAAGATAAGCTACTGGCTTAGGAGAAGAAGAGAGAATCCCGAGGTGTCAGGGCAAACTTCAGGAAACCTTATTTGTTTCTTCTGTGCAGCGTTGGCTTGGTGCTACGTGGCAGAGGCGAGCTGTTCCTGAGCAGAACCTCCGTTGGGTCGGTTGCTTCCAGGCTTGAGTCTCCATCAGAAACCACACGGGTTACTATTTGAGGCTAGGACTGGCTGGGAGTTTTTTCAAGGAAACAATTTGCCTGGAGAAAATGCTGATTTATTAAAACCAGTCCTGCTTTGTGGGAAAGGGTTGGTCTCCGCTCGGTTCTCCTTGGGTGGATTTCTTGCGTTTGGGGATGGAATTTCTTAGTCAAAACAGAGAGGCTGGTTAGGAGCCAACTGCTTGGGGTTTTTTCACCTCTCCTGTCACAGATCCAAAACAGGGTCCTGGAATTAGGTTTCCTCCATGCCAGAAACGCACGTCCTACCGGCAGGACTGAGTTCTAGAGAGCACATGGGGTTTTGCGTGATGGATTCCAAGGTGGATTCCAAACCTTCATCCCTCTGTGAAATGAAAAAATATTTCAAGTCTCAAAAAAATGGGATCAAGTGAGAAATTAAGTTCCCACCCAAGTGTCCTTGTGTCTCCTCTAGTGGCCTTGCTGTCTTTCCTCACGGGTTCTGCAGGCTTGTGTCTCCCTGGGATGGAGCAAAAAATCTCTGGAGACCTTGGCAAAATAATCAGCACATTGGTCACAGGGGGAGAGGGACTGACCCTGAAGCACTGTCGGTGTCTTTTGGCAGGATGGAGGCTATACACAGCTATACATCTCCTAAATGCCTGCTTTCTCTGAGAAATATTATTAAGTGGCCGAGGAAAATAGAGCTGAACACTGCTGATGTGTTTGTGCCTGGGCCATTATTGTGGGACAGGGTAGGAAAAATAATGCCTAGGGCAAGAGAAGAGCTTCTTGGAAGAGGATGAAACGCCCTCCTGCTGGTTGGATTGCAGAGAGCTCAGGGAAGGCAAGGGCAAGACATGGTTTCGGTAACATGCCCCTTTATTCCCATTTCTTCTCTCCCTTCGTCTTATGGAGAAGAAAGTGGTCCGCTCTTCATCCTTTCTCAGCTTTCCTTGGAGAGTAAGGAGATGAGAAGGAGCAATCCAGGAGGGGATGTCGGGTAAGGCCTGTGTGCGCTTGGCCAGGGCGGTTGTTCTCCGTGGCTGCTCTGAATGCATCCTGCAGAGCATCTCTGGAGCCCCCGCAGCTGGTTCCTCCAGGGCAGCCCAGCCACCTCCATCCCCACGGGCTGCTTGGCTGCCTGGGGAGGAGGGGGGGGGCTTTCAGGGGCTCCCTCTGTTTTGTAAAAGGTGGGATTGCAGAACTGAGGTGCACGCTCCAGTTCTGATCAGATGGGGATGCCGCCCTGCCTTTACTTTGTGTTTTGTTCCCCTGCCTTTAAAAAAGGGGGGCAGAAAGGCTGGGGGTTGAAGCTTCATCGTTGCATAGACAGAACGCTCCTTGAGGTTTAAATAATGGGAGTTTCCTGTTCCCAAGAAGCCACGTGCATCCTTGGATGGTCTCTGCTGACCGGTTTTGAGAAGACTGTTGTTCATCTTGTGGTAGATGAGGAGTCTGAGCTTGCCTTTTGGTCTCAGCCCTCCTTCAAGCTGGAGCAGGAGGCGAGTGGCGTGTTCAGAGCACACAGAAGCGTGGGGCAGCAGAAGCCGGAGGAAACCAGAGCCAGGATCTCCCTGCGCTCCGTTGGGTGCGGTACAGAGGGATCCACACCGACAGTGGGCTCTGGAGATCACACGGTGTCAAACGCTCCGACATGTCTGCCCCCAGGCAGAGATGCAAACCCCAGATACGGGAGTGTTGGGAAAAAAACAAATGAAAATACCCTCAGCCTTGGTTTTGTGTTTGGTTTTGGTAATGAAAAGGCAATACTTATTTTCAAATGTTAGATGACAATTTCTTAATACGCTTTTGCAACAAAATTGATCTAAGAAAATAAAGTATTTCTCTTAAATGAATCACTTCTAAGGCTTCTATCTTTGATTGAAATACCAGCAGGTTTCTGCAGCTGGTGACAGTCATTACAGGAACCTCTAAGAGGCTGGTTGCTGGGGTTCCTTCGATCCCCAGGAGGATGAAGGTAAGCTGCTGCTTTTCTGCAGAGCCTTAGACTGTGCTGTTAATGTTAGCTGGCATTTGGGAATTGTGCGAGACCTTTTTAAGGACTCTTTGCCCACAAAAGTCAGTTTGCATCTTCTAGCCAGTGGATGACCAGACTTCTTTGCATCCATTTCATGTCCATATTCTGCACATTTGTTACGTGTATTGAAATTATTGAGAAAAGCAAGCTATTGATCTGAGACTTCGCTCCTCTTCTACTTCTTCTGAATCAGGGATGGAAAACTGAAAGAAAAAAAAACAACAAAAAAGACCCCAGAAAACGAAAAACCAAAAACCAGGTTAGTGTGAAAATAGATCCAGTAAGTTAAGAACTTAGATTCATGGTTGAGCTGTGCTGCAGGTTCACCCTGTTAAAACAAGGACAGACTGCGCGAGGAGAGTGTTGTGGAGGGTTTCCCATAACCCAGACCAGGGCTGTGTGTCCCAGCCGCTCCCGGAGATGGACTTTCCAACTTCTTTCTGTGGCTGGAGCTGTATTCCCATGGGCTTCGTTGTCGCAGTCGAAGGTCGGCCGTGTAAAACTGAAGGAGCCCAAAAGAAGCCACACAGTAGATCTGTTTCCCTCAGCATCCTACCAGGGTACACCTGTAGACTGTCCTTTAACAGCAAGCTGCAACCTTCAGCTGTTGTCTCTGACTCTTTACGGAGTGCGACAGTATGGGGTGGGATGAAACGTTGATTTTTAAATGGAATATTACAAAGTGTAAGAGCGCCTGAGTCCGGCTGTCTTGCAGCTCTGTAGGTAACTCTGCACGGACAAGATTTGTCACTTCCTTCCCCTTTCCTGTTCTCCTGTCCCTGAGCTTTTTCCCTTGTGATGAATTCTGCCTGCCTGGTAAAGCAAGAATTTCTCCAGATACGCTGTGGTTTTAGCAAGGAGGCGCTGAAACAGATGCAGTTGCTGAAACTGATGATAAGGTGATTTTCTCACCTTTCCCATCGCTGTAAACGCATTTGCATTGCTAGTGGTGTTTGTAGTGGCGTGTATACTCCTGGATGTAAATCGGCGATGGACTGGTGGGTAACGCCCGGGTTGACAGACGGGGCAGGCAGCTGAGCTGAGGGTACCAGCCCCCAGAGCCAGTCTGTGGTCCGCGTTGTCTCCCAGCTGAAAATGAATCGTGCTCTTGTAGCACCTTTTCTTGAGGCAGAGAATCCCGTTTACCAATTCTCATTTTACCGATGGAAGTGAAATCTCAATGATCTCTTCTTTTGGCTGTATTAACTGTGCATTTACTAAATTTGGGTAGAACACTTTTTTTTTTGTAAATGAAGCACAATTTGTGATGTGTTGGTTTTTTTTGTTTGTTTTGGGGTTTTTTTTGGGGGGTGGGGAGGTGTGTTTGGCTGGTTGTTTCTCATAGAGAAACCAAGCTATTCTGAAGTTTTGCAAGGATTGTCGGGGGGAATTCTTACCTCACCCGAAATAGTCAATATTTTGTGGATTGGGGTGTGCTGGTGTTGCCTTCTTTTGAATGCCAACTTTTGACCCATTAAACTTAGAAGCATGCACAGATTTATAATAAGCATTTTCCTTTGAACAGACCGCCTCTTTCAGGCTGTTGACCCCTCAAAAAGTGTTAGTCCTTAACAAGTTACCACTCAATGGGAGGACTCCAGGAGTCACTATCTGAGGCGTGATGTGGTCCTGGAGCATCTGCCTGTTTTCGCAGCAGCAATCCTAATCAAAGCCACAAAGGCAGGAAGGGAGATGGCCGTTTTCTCCTCCCTGAGGCACTCCTGGGTGCTTCCTTGAGAAAGTGATTTGGTGGTGGTAAAAAGGCACAAACTGTTAAAAAAAAAACCTCACAAAAAAAAAACAAACACAAAAAATCCCCAAAGAACAAAAACCAAAAACTCAAAACCAAAACACCCTAAAAACAACCAAACAAAAACCAACAAAAAATAAAAAAGTTGCTGAGGATTAATACCAGTTGTGCTGTTCAAAATCCCAACTTTGTTCTGGAGATGGTAATAGTGTTAAAAAGTTCAGCCTTGATCTTGCGAGCTCAAGTCTCCGAGTTTGTGCTGAATCAGGATGAAGGTTTTTAATTTGTTCCTTCCTCGGAGATGCTGAGCACCTTCGGTGGCAGCTGAGATTAGTGGGGGCTCAGCGTTTTGAAGGAAAACTGTGTGCGTGTGGTGGGAGCTGTGGTGTACAGAAGCTGGGGTCTGTAGAGGGGGGGTTGCAGTATCTAAGATGATGCCCCCATGGTTGTTCCTTAATTAAACCCCAGACGCTTTCCATGGCTTCTCTTGAGCTTCAGGACTCTGCTTTTCTGGAGCGTGGTTGGGACTCCTTGGAGCTTTCTGTGAAGGTATTAAGGGGAGGAAAGCCAGCTGGTTGCCTCAAGCTGAGGAGGAAATGCTGGGCTTGAAGGATTATCTGGGCACAATGAATTTTAAAGACTTTTTGCTGTACATATGTGGAAAGCTATCAAAATGCTAATGGTTCTGCTGTCTTTTTTTTAACCCTTTCAACATCTGGAGCTGTTGGAGGGGAGGTGAGGATGATGTTATTCAACTGCGAAAGGACAGTCCAGCTGGAAATAAAGTTCTAAGCAGGCTTTTCATCTGTTAGCCGCCACTTCTAGTGATAAGGAAGAATGATGCACCCATCATCTGGAGGAATGCTTGGTTGAGCCCGCCTGCAGGGTGTGGTGTAGGTCAGGTACTCCCTGTGCAGCCGGCATCCTGCAGGGTGGGCAGCGAGGCTTGTCTGGGATGCTGAGCAGGTGCTGGTTCTGCCCAAAGCGGCTGGGCTGGTTGCGTCTGCGTCTGCATGGGAGGCAAGCAGGCATCTTCCCCTGGGGATACTGTCTGTATCTGTGAGGAACTTCTGTTCCGTTTATTTAGGTTTTTTTGGCTGAGGTTTTTGACGTGTTAGGAATATCTCATTCAGCTCTACAGAGATTCTGTTAATGGTCTGCTTTGGAGCCAGGTAAATGCTTGGATAACTGGCGATATAAATAACGTAAATGGTGAGTGTTATTAAACCCCTGAGACTCAGCCATCCCTTTAGCTGTCTCTGGAATATCTTAGAGCAATGGGTCTGTCTGTGCTTATCTTTTTAATCAGGACTAGCCAGGCAATTTCAGCCCC
>WKFP01014305.1:560521-606261 GCA_011057875.1 Pterocles orientalis | reverse complement strand
AAAAAAAAAAAAAAAAAAAAAAAAAAAAAAAAAAAAAAAAAAAAAAAAAAAACAAAAAAAACCCCAAAAAACCCAAAAACTCACAAAAAAAACCAAACACAAAAAACCCCCAAAGAACAAAAACCAAAAACTCAAAACCAAAACACCCTAAAAACAACCAAACAAAAAACAACAAAAAATAAAAAAGTTGCTGAGGATTAATGCCAGTTGTGCTGTTCAAAATCCCAACTTTGTTCTGGAGATGGTAATAGTGTTAAAAAGTTCAGCCTTGATCTTGCGAGCTCAAGTCCCCGAGTTTGTGCTGAATCAGGATGAAGGTTTTTAATTTGTTCCTTCCTCGGAGATGCTGAGCACCTTCGGTGGCAGCTGAGATTAGCGGGGGCTCAGCGTTTTGAAGGAAAACTGTGTGCGTGTGGTGGGAGCTGTGGTGTACAGAAGCTGGGGTCTGTAGAAGGGGGGTTGCAGTATCTAAGATGATGCCCCCATGGTTGTTCCTTAATTAAACCCCAGACGCTTTCCATGGCTTCTCTTGAGCTTCAGGACTCTGCTTTTCTGGAGCGTGGTTGGGACTCCTTGGAGCTTTCTGTGAAGGTATTAAGGGGAGGAAAGCCAGCTGGTTGCCTCAAGCTGAGGAGGAAATGCTGGGCTTGAAGGATTATCTGGGCACAATGAATTTTAAAGACTTTTTGCTATACATATGTGGAAAGCTATCAAAATGCTAATGGTTCTGCTGTCTTTTTTTAACCCTTTCAACATCTGGAGCTGTTGGAGGGGAGGTGAGGATGATGTTATTCAACTGCGAAAGGACAGTCCAGCTGGAAATAAAGTTCTAAGCAGGCTTTTCATCTGTTAGCCGCGACTTCTAGTGATAAGGAAGAATGATGCACCCATCATCTGGAGGAATGCTTGGTTGAGCCCGCCTGCAGGGTGTGGTGTAGGTCAGGTACTCCCTATGCAGCCGGCATCCTGCAGGGTGGGCAGCGAGGCTTGTCTGGGATGCTGAGCAGGTGCTGGTTCTGCCCAAAGCGGCTGGGCTGGTTGCATCTGCGTCTGCATGGGAGGCAAGCAGGTATCTTCCCCTGGGGATACTGTCTGTATCTGTGAGGAACTTCTGTTCCATTTATTTAGGGTTTTTTGGCTGAGGTTTTTGACGTGTTAGGCATATCTCATTCAGCTCTACAGAGATTCTGTTAATGGTCTGCTTTGGAGCCAGGTAAATGCTTGGATAACTGGCGATATAAATAACGGAAATGGTGAGTGTTATTAAACCCCTGAGACTCAGCCATCCCTTTAGCTGTCTCTGGAATATCTTAGAGCAATGGGTCTGTCTGTGCTTATCTTTTTAATCAGGACTAGCCAGGCAATTTCAGCCCCCTGGAGAGCCTGAGTCACTGAGCTGCAGGGTTATCTTTGCCATTTAGGTTGTGGCTTTCAGGTTTCAATGGACTTTCAATGTTTTGGTTTGGTTTTTTATTTTTTTTTAAGGACAATTCACTGTTAAATATTAGCTGTCCACTTATTTCGTATCTTCAAAGCATCAGTGCTTCCCATTTTGCAGCTGAAGAGCGTGGTTGCCAACACGGACCACCTGGGGGCAGGAGCAAGGGCAGGCAGGATGGAGAGGATTTCTGCAGGGACCTGTTTGGGATCAGGAGGACACCAGATGAAGTGGGGTAAAGGGACTGGATAGCAGCGAGAGACTGGAACAGGCTTTTCGTTTCTCATTCAGCATGAGTGCGATGAGGTATCGCTTTGCTTGGGACATCCTGAGCTAGACTGGATAGGGCACTGGGGAAATCAGCTTTAGGGCAAACTGGTTTTACTGGGATTGTTCTAAACGGTGTGGAGATATGGCTGGTGCATAGTGCACTAGGCATTGGGGTGCTTGTGACATCCAGTATGTGTGTTAACTGTGATTTCCCATGTGGCTTTTAGCAAATTCATTATTTTGAGGCAGTCTGCGTGTATTTATACATCTGGGAGAAGGGATAGATGTTCTCCCTCCTGCCTTGTGTTTTTCCCAGAATGGACAGCTACAATCTTCTTGTCAGCCTCAAGGCTACGTAAAGGCTGTTTTCAGTGGACTCTTCTCTCTCTCATTCTTACATTTCTCAATGGATGGCTTTAGGTACTGCAAACAATACCTTTTAATAAGAACCTGAAATGTTTGTGATCACTGGAAAAAAAAAATCTCGTTACCTTTTTCTAACTCAGAGTTACTTGTTTTCTTGCATGAAGCATATTTTGCTTAATCTTGACAATTTAAGATTGCATGAGTAAATAGATGGCTCTCATCGTGTCCGTAAGTGTTTTGCAGGCAAAAGTCTTAAACTGTGCGACTGCTTTGCCATTTCTGTGGGGTTTTTTTGTGTGTATGAAGAGAAGGGAGTCTGAGCCGCATCCTTCCACCCCAACCCCTTCTTCTCTGCTAGAAGGAGGTAGTGACAGTGGGAAAAGATGGATTTACAGAGGAAGGTGTGTACATGACATATCAACCTCACTTCCCTGATTACGGATGCAGTTAATCTCTGCAGATTAAATACTAAACCAAAATGCCAAATGAAATCCTCGACTGTTTCTGAAGAAACATGTCATTTTGAGTTGGGCTTTGGGATGAGCCTGGGAAGCAGGTTGCTGGGCGAGCCAAAGGTGTAGAAAGAAGTGCAGGTGTTCATTTCATTTAGGGTTGCCTTGGGAGAGTAGTTCTTATGCAGAATAGAATAGGAATCTCTGGCTTTTTCTTTTTTTTTTTAATTGCCTGTGTAATTTAAAAACCCTAATTCTCCTTTCTGTCAACGGAATAAGGAAAGAAGGGGTGCTGAAATGCTGATTGTCAGAAACTGCGGTCTGAAACTTGGAAGTTGCCATCCCACAGCTGTTGGCCTCGTTTGCGTGTACTAGTTGGTGTTCCTGGGGTGAGCGGGGTTGTAGAAGACCCAGCCCTTGACAGTAAACAGGGAAAGTTCCCCATTTGCTCACACCAGACATGTCTGTGCTCTCCTATCTCAGAAACAGAGGTCTGGCACGTTTGAGTTGCTGTCATGCTCTGAGATTCCAGTCTTCATTGCAGCAGTAATTATTTCCACCAAGAAGCTGTGTATTTCCAGATTCCCAAGCCTGAAGACACCTTGCCCCAGGATATACACCAGCATGATGAGTAGGACACCTTCTGGGAAAGTGAAAGTGCTTGTTTCAAATATTGTCTTGAAGTTAGGCAAAGAGGGCATAGGTTTAGTGGGTTGGGTGCTGTTGGGTTGACGGTTGGACTTGATGATCCTTGAGGTCTTTTCCAACCTTCGTGATTCTATGAAGCAGTCTGCAGGATTCCAAAAGCCGGGCGCTCAGTCAAATTACCCGCTGTTGGATGAGCTGTGGTTGTTGTCCATGTGTGTGGTCTTAGCCGATGGCAAAGGAAAGGTAATGCAATTTAGCTGGAGTCAGTCGTTGCGAAATTAAATTACCTCCCATCAGCTGCAGGGGATGAGCATGCGCATGGAGAGCTGCCACAGCTCCGCTGGTGCACAGCCTACTGTGACTCCAGCATCCCATGACTTTACCGGGGCCTCCACCTGAGTGTCCTGGTGACCAAGCCATAGGCAATAGCCAGTTGCCTGGTTGTGCCTCCAGTGACAGAGCATTGTCCCTAAATAAATCAAACATTTTTCATTTTGAGAGTTCAGGCTGCTAAGTTTGGGGTTGATGGAAATAGAGGTTTGCAGCAATTATTGTACCTACTTTAACCAAAAAAAGAAGTTTACCTTTTCCAGCAGATGTTGACTCCCTTGCCAGTAGGGAGGTCCTCTTGGCTGGAACAGGCACTGGTGCCAAACACATTTTTGTTCTTTTGGGAATGTGTTTCCTGAGAGGTTCCTTTGTGTTTTAAACACAGGAAACATTACGGAGGTTTTTCCGAATATCTGTGAGAACATTTTATTTTTTTTTTAACTGAATTAAAATTGTCCCATTTTGACAGTAGACCAAGCAGCAGTCTGGCTTCATCTTCAGGTGCTTTGTCTCTGGGATCGATACCTTGCCTAGGAATGCCAGGAGGCACTGAATGACCTGATCTTGCCCATGGACGATTCAGCAAGTCTTGGCAGCCTGGACCCATGCCCAATTTTGACCCAATCCCCAGGGGCTACCTAGCTGAGGGGGGCGAGATGGGCCATGCTGTCTTCTAAACCTCCAGGAGGAGAGGGGAACAAGGGCTTGCTATGGGGAAATGTCACATCTTTTGCCCCAAAAAAACTTATCTTGTCAGAGTGAACATGACCATGGTGATGGGCAGAGCTTTCTGCTGTCCCAGCAGTTATCGTCTGGGCAGTTTGGTACCACTGTGGTATTTTGGGGTCAGGGTCACAGATGCGTCTGTGTCCTTGTAATTTTGCTACGCATCCTGTTTTTGTTCCAAGCCAGGGCTGAAATCTCCTGTTATTCACTGCTGAAAGCTTTTAGGCTGGAAATTGTCCCATTCTCATCATGTCCCAGAAATCATTCCAGCTTGGCCCGTTCTTTTCCCCAGCTCCAGTCGTTCTACTTTACTGGGGTTGTCTGGAAAGCAAGGTCAGGATATTTCTTAAGCATACACAAGGTTCAGCGTCTGTTGTTTGTGCCACAGATCATTGCAGATGGAAGAATGTGTGTGCAAGTTCAGGCACGGCCAGCCTTCCCTGCACAATGAAGATGTGGTTAAATGGGAATTAGGATTAGTGCTGGATTTGAGATTCTCATAGCTGGCTGGTAATAACCTAATCTCCTCAAAGGCTGCAGGCAGGCTGGCAGCATTCAGCTCAAGGCTGTTGTTTGCAAAACCTGAAAGAAATTGAATTTTGATATTAAGAGTGCTTTAATCAGAGCCTTTCAAGATAGGGGTGGGAAGAGCACATACTATCTCAAATGCAGCCTTTTAATTTTTTTAAGGTACGACAGTCACCTAGGCTCCTAGGTCTGCCGGGCATTTGACAGGAGTATTTCTCATTTCCTCTCGTAAGAGCTTAGGGATTCTGATTGATTTTGGAAATGTATAAATTGCGTGATGAAAGTGGATCCACCACAGTCTCCGTATAGGCAGAGTGAGATATGTCCGTGGAGGGCAGCAAGCCCTCCCTAGTTTGAAGTGTTTCGAGCGCTACGTTTCCTTCAGGTGAGGAGGCTGAAGAGGCCACGGAACAGTGGAGCTCCTTGGCGAGGTGTGATCGGTTCAGTCCAGCCTGGTTTGACGTCGCTGTGGAAGAGGTGATGCCCCGGTGAGCCTGTGCAGGTCGTGAAATGAATCAATGCCTTTGACACTGGGGCTCGTGCGGGGAGACAGTGTGTTCTAAAATTAATCGTTCTTGCCTCTCCTGCTCGCTGTGGCTGCAATGCATTTTTCTGTGGAGCTGGTCAGAGGTTAAGTGATTTAAATAACTTGCATCTTCAGTTGAATTTTGCCAAAGGTCTCTATAGCATGGCAAGGTGTGCCAGTGTCGGTCAGAGCCTCCATCTGAGCCACTGAGGCTTGGAGAAGCAGAGATGGATTGACTAGGTTTGAGTGGGAAGTTTGTCCTGGTGCTGCTGATGCAGTTCAATATCGCCAACAAGAAAATGACTCGTCTGCGGAGGTGACAATGAAGTGCTTTTACCTAGACCTGAATCCACTTGTTTTTTCTTCAGCCCACTTATTCAGCCCTCACTTTGATGGATTTCTTCTGATTGATCGTTTTTCTGCTGCTTTTGTGTTGGTCCTCCTTGCCAAGGTTGCCTTTCCTCTCACTGTCACCTCGTGCAGAACCTGTTATCACATAATCCTGTTAATCTTCTTAGATAATCTCTGAAACACCATCGAGCAGGACATTTTTTTTCTGAGGTGTGACATTTCCTGGCATACCGTAAGTCTTGGGATATGAAACTGAGAAATGCACTGAAGTTTTGCCTTCCCAAAGCTCAGGGCCCACATGATGACTTGGTTAAGCTTCGAAAGACGGTGACTGTGATTTATTATTGCAAATGTCTCTGCCCTCATTGTTCTCGGAGAATAAGAGAGTGTCAGAAACATAAGGTCAACGGGAATGCAGATCTCTGCACAGGCTCACAAGTCCCTTAATGCACCGGTTTGTTGAATGCAGGTTAATGAGAAAGTTGCTGGTTTAGTTTTTGTTCTGGTTTTAGAAGTCATAAGCCAGGCAAATCTTTGGTCTTTCAGCTCCGTTTCTTCTTCTCCTCTTCCATGGAGATTAATGGTAAGGAAAAGTGGATAGAGAGGGAACCCAGACGAGCCTGGCACCCTGCAGCGACCACCACCACCAAAAGGCTCTCACGCATCAGCAGGATGTGCCTGCCCCAAACGTGAGGCTTGAGGAGGACTCAGGGTCTCCTCCTGCCTGGTTTGAACCGCTCAACTGTTTGTTAGGGGGGGAAAGTGGCCCCCTGGCCTGGGCGTTAGCCAGGAGGTGCATCCTGCCGCTTCGGTTAAGCACTCCTTGGAATTTTTGATGTCTGGTTTGGCCAAAGCCTTGGTATTGTGGAAAAGGAGTGGTGCTGTGTCTCTTGTCTAAGAGAAGACAGAGGGGTGTTAGCAAACTGCTGTCTTGCTCGTTGTGCCTTAGACAGCCCAGAGTGATGGAAAATGGGTCTTGGGAGCGCTCAGTGGCAATTTCTTATTCTTTCCTTCAACCAAGCCAACTCTGTGCTCAGCAGAGAGACTGACAGAGGCCCTTCACCAGCGCTTGAAGCTGTGTCTTAGAGCCAGCTCTGCTCAGAGCAGATTTAACCGATGATGCTGTGCTTTGCAACTCCATGATCTTTAAGGTCCCTTCCAGCCCAAACCGTTCTATGATGATTCTCTTCGCCATGTCCCCTCTGGAAGGCCAGCCAATCTCGCCACAACTCCACCAACACTCTTTTTCTTTCAAGATTTCCCAACTGTGGCCAAGAATGCCAGCCCCGGTGCTCCGCCGTGCCCTGGCCAGCTCTGTGTTTCCATGCGGATGGATGTGGTGGGATGATCTGTAAACATCGCTGGGTGTTCTGATGGGGAATGGATGCAGGCTGCTTGCACGGCGTTACTCATTTATCCCCCCCTGCAAGCTCAGCTGCTGCTTTATCGCTCCTGATAAGCGGGTGTGTGATCTGAGGCAGAGCCATCAGCCAGAGCCCAAGGCAGGCAGGAGTCCCACGTGCACAGTTTGGGGGCAGCTTGGTTTCTTTTCCGATAAGCCCGTGCCTCTTGCGGCAGGCAGGACACGGCGCACGCTCCTTTCAAACCCTAATCATAATCCTCTTTGCAGCCGGCGCTGCGATCCCCACAGGAAACATTAGCGATATCACAAAGTTCGGAGACTTCATTGTTTTTCCCCTAATCTGCAAAGGGAGCTGAGACAAGGCGCAGGAAACTTTAACCTGTTCTGTGCCTCCGCGGGTAAATAATGAGGTTTTTACTGAGTGGGAGAACAGGGGAAGCCTCTTAGTTAAGATAAAAGTGAGTGCAAGGCTCACGAGCTTATCTTGCTCTGGAATTCGGGAAAGGACGCGTCCTTGGATCCGCCGGTTTGGCATGCCCTGGTTTTGTGCTGGAGAGAAATGGGTCTGTCGGAGCTGCCCTCCCTCCGGGATTGCTGGGTGTAAGGCGCCTCTTGCCAGGAAATGCCGGCACTTGGCTTTTGTCGAAGGACCTTGAATAAAAGGCTCTGGATGCTTAATAACGTGCAAATTTGGGTGGGTGGGATGTGGAGAAGGTTAATAGGGCAGACTAACGGAGGAGGAGCTGAGCTTGGGAGAGGAGGAGAGGAACGCCCAGGACGTGGCAGCAGACAGGGGCCAGTAAAACAGAAAAAGCAGCCCCTCTCTGCCCTGTTAGCTTGGGCACCACTGGCCGTTTTGGGCTAAGTGCAAGCACTGTCTGCTGAAATAATGGTATTTCCAACCCTGGCAGCCTGAGAGCCCCCAGCACAGCTCCAAAGGGTGCTGCCTAGACCCCAGCCCATCACCAGGAGTGCTGCTGGGTGGGCGTTCACTTTGGGTCAATGCTTTATGTTTGCAAAATTTTTCTTTGCGAGCCACCTGCCATAAAACCCTTCCTTGTCGCGCTTGGTTCTGCAGCTGCGGCCGTGCTGGGCAAGCCTGGAGCTGGGGGAGCTGCCCCAGCCTGGCATGGGGGGGTCACAAATCCGGGATGGTGAACGGTCTGCTTGCACGTGTGCCGTGTCCGTGGAAGCCCATTGTGACAAGAGCAAAGGAACAAAACCAAAAGCCTCTCAAAAATAGCGTGAGATAAGAATTTGCTTTTTCTTTTTCTCAAGAGTCCCTGGAGACTTCTTCTTTTAAGGGGAGAAATGGAGCTTTCAAGGTCAAGCCTTCCCTCCCCCCCTCTTTTTTCTTCAGACTTCAAAGGCAGTCAGCTGAGAGCTTCTTAGGAATGTTACATCTGTTCGGAGTGGATGGCAGGAAAAGCACTTTTTCCTCTTCCAAACTGTCTGAGATTCGTACACAAACTTTCCCGAGAGTGCGGTAGAGGAAGGGGGGGGTGACGAAGGGTGGAGAGCCGGCGAGTGGGAGTAGCTTTCTGCAGGGAGTTGAAACACAAGTTTTATTTTCCTGGTGCTTAACAGGAAACATTCGAATGTCTGTGCCTTTAAATAAAATTGGTTCAGAAATGGAAACTGAACAAATGGACTGGAATGCGAACCCCTAACGCCTGCCCGCTCCCCCTCAAACTCTTATTCTAAGCTGGCATGTCGTCCTTTCCTTTTATTAAATAACTTGTCCTTTCGCTTTCAGTCTTAATCTACATGTATCTTAACCTACACAACTCCTGGGAGCTCCTGTTCCTCCAGCGGCTGATCCAAAGCCCATTGCTGGCGGAGGGGCTTTGGGTCAGGGGCTTTGCCGTGCCCCAGGGAAAGGGTGCTGCCAGCCTAGGGGCACAGCGGGGGGCTGGGGGACCGGACCCGCTTTAACGCCGCTCTGCCTGTAGCGGGTGGGAGTTTGTTGCTGATTGGGACACAAGCTGGTGCGGTGGGACTGATGGACCGCTGATCGGGTCTCAGGGCTTGTCGCATCTCCCAAGTGCAACTGAACTGCAAATGGTTTTCACACCAATTATTTCCCTCTTGCTTTTGCATAGAAGTGTGTGTGTGTGTGTGGGGGGGGGTGTTGATGCCATTCCCCAAGCTTGGGCTGAAGCTGTTGTTTCCTCGGCACGTTTCCTGTAAGTATCCCAAGGACTGTGGGATTTGTGGTTCAGCGTGTGGCTTTGTCACACGTGTACCCTGCTGAGGATGATAGAAATCTCGGTGCTGTCTCACTTCAGGTTGAGTAAGTATGTTTCATGGGTTACTTTTGTGTTTGGTTTTTCTTTTTTTTTTCTTTTTATCTAGGCTTCTTAAATGAAGAAGAGCAATATTTAAGCTTCTGAGTAAATAAGCAGAGAGCCCTGGCTTCCTCTTGACTAATCTGTTTAACCTTCATCAGCCCAAATATTTACTCTAGGCATCGAATATCCAGGCAGTGGAGTTCTGATGCTAATATTCGTGGGCTGAGAATGCTGTAGATTGACTAATCCTGCAGAATTCCAGAAATCCCTGCCTATATAAATAAACTTCCTATACGAAGGATTATAGCTAAATAAATGCTGTGAATTCAGATTAGCAAAGCAGAAGCACAGCAGTTGGCCTGCTGCTTACTTATGTATTTTTATAAGAATATTCGTCTCAGCCTAAATGGATGCATAAAGAAAACAGCAAATACCGAAGCACAATGCTGTCATATACTTCAGGAAGAAAGTTTACTTCTCTGCCTGTTTGCTAGAAACTTTTCTTGTAGCGGTTTGCAGCTTGCCATTAGCTTGATTTCCCAGGCTGCTGAAATTGCTATTCTCTTTGGGCATGGTGAATCTGGTTTTGGAGGTCTTTGTCCACTTCTTGCATCTAGGCGATGTAAAGAGTTCGTTAAACTGCTGGATTGGAGATACATACAAAATTTGTAGCGCAGGTGCTGTAGACCACCCAGTCCCCCTCCACGCACACAGCCAGCCGCAGAGCAGAGCCTACAGCCTCTGGATTTACCAGCAGCAACGGCGGCACCTCCAAGTCGAGTCCGTTGCAGGCAATGCTTGTTGGCTCCCAGTGTGTATGGGTATGGTGTAAGCAACCTCCTGACCAGTTTGGCTTCTGTCCTACTACTGTATTAATTATTCTGTCTCTGTGAGATTTAAATGCAGACTTATCTGGGATCCTTATCTCAGAGAAGTTCTAGTAATAGCCCTTGATGTTGCCCTAGCTGTTGCTGGAGATCGTTCCAGAGATACGAAGGCTGTAAACACCCGGGAGAGAGGGGTTGGTTTGGCTATTGTAAAGGAAATGATGGGGGGGGGGGAAAGATCAAGTTAGAGAAGGGAAATCAAAACTGTTTGAGGAGGATTTCCAAACGACATTGTTCATTAGGTTCATGGAAAGCTAACGTGTGCTCTGCCAGCTGAGAGTTTGGAGAGCAGACTGCAGAAAGGAAATAGGAGGAAGGACAGTGGGCTGGGGTTGTTCCCTATGGGCAGGGAGGGGTTGCACAGGATCTCATAAACTTTTTGCTTACATGGTCCTGTGTAACAGTAGGAGACCAGAAGGAATAAGTTGCCCAGTTTGCTGCTTTGCCAAGAAGGTGTCCGGCCAGGAACGTGTGCTGGTCATGGCCACTTGGTCCTAACAGAGGGAACTGTCCCTGCTTGAAAGGCACCAGGAGGGGAGAGCTGCTCCCCAGGGAAATCCCTTCTCTGTCTCACGCTGGGTTAGTCAGTCCTTTTAACACTCTATCCGATGAAGAATCGCTGCAGCCAGGCAGCTAATCTCATTTCTGTGCTCGGATAAGATTGTTATCAGAGTAATTGTCTGTTTGCTCCCCCTCCTGAGTCTAATCAGAGCAGATTGTGCCAGCACCTCCTGGGGCAGAGGAACTTGGATGTTGATTGCCCTCAAAAGAAAAGAGAAAATCCTCAGTGTATACTGAACGTAAACTTCGGTTTTGGTAGACATTCACAGGAAAGCCGGCTGGAAATAGCTTGCTCAGACATGTCTTGCGCATTTCACAGTAATGTGTTGGTTCTGGTTTAAAACTCGGAGTTCAGGCAGGCGAGCTCACGCGGTGTGTGCCGCGGTGAGGCTGCCAACAGACAGAGCTGCGCACCAGTGGAACTGGTGCCTTCCCAAGGCGCTGGGGTAGAGCAAGTCCGTGTCTGCAGGGAGTGCGTGCTCTTAGATGTTGGTGTTTCGGCCAGCGAATCGTTCTGGACAATTAGTGCTTTTCCCCTTCTTTCAAAGGAAATTACAGGGTGGGTGGTTTGCTGATGGGGATCAGGGAGGCTCAGAGATATTAATTTTTCATATATCCTTCAAGTTGGGACTAGAGCTCGTCTCTTGGTGCGTTTACCTGAGGAAGCGTGCTGTTTGATCTCTTCCCAGTGGTGAGCAGACCATGGGTACCGCAGCACTCCAGGGAGATACGGCAATGCTGTGTGCCCCCCCGTTACGTGGATGAGAAGGCTGAGGCTTAGAAGCAACCAGAGTTGCATAGATAGGGAGCATCACTAGTGGCTGCTCCTGACTCCTGGCCTGGCAGCCAGCTCCAAGAGCCAGCCCAGTGTGAAAAGCAAACCATGATCCTGCCCTTAGTGATGTTGCTGCTGGAGAGACATTTTCTGGCTCAGTCAGACCTTGGGTCCCTGGATAGCTTGATGAAGCTCTATAGCTTTCCAGTGTGATACCTAAAGCAAGCTTAAAGGGCAAGAGCATCCCACTGGAGAGAGTGCCCATAGATGCTGAACTTGCACACCTCCTATGTGAGAACCTGTCCGATTCAATCATGTTAAAAGCTGTTGAATGCAGCTGGTTCTTTCAGGCACACATAAAAGTCGTCTTGGCGACCTTGAAACTAGTACGGCCAGAGCTGCTTCTAGCCTGATGTGCCCTTGGTGTGCCTAGTGTGGATATTCTCTAAAACTTCTGTTGCATGGTTCGCTGCTTCTTGCTCAGGTAGACTGCACATCACTCACTGCAGCAGTGGCTTCGTGGCTGTAGTGCCTCTTGCAAAGGGACCACAACCACTGCACATCTGCTGGGTGGAGAGACACAGAACAACAGAAGGAGGGGAAGAGAACTATACCGCACTGAAGAGATGCGAGAGATAAGCGTTTAGTGCTTCTGGAACTGGAAGGAATACAGCTACATGAGTATGACTAGTAAACAGGACCTTAAATAAATAGGTAGGATACAGCATCCCCCGTGCTGCTGGACCTTGAGCTTGCATCTCCACAGAGCGCTAGGGTTTCAGCTTATGTCAGCATGTTCAGATCCGGCTGTGGTGTGTTTGGTGTGGCTGCATGTGCCACCAATACGAGTGTCCAGCAGCAGAGCTTGTGGTCCTGAAGGTCCCTTGGTATGGTCTGTGGCCTCGTGCGCAGGAGTTTAGTTGTTTTTTACCACTTCTCCATTGGACGTGCTTTTGTTGTGGTTATGTTTTGGATTATTTTATTTTTTCACGTGAAGTGTACTTTTGGCAGCCTTTGGCCCTCCAATGGGCGCTCATCCTATCAGGGCGCCACAGCTCTATGCACATGAAATGTGCTTTGTTATGTGGATTACAGCGTGGTGTTTGCTTTCTTTGTGAGCAATTCCTATTTCAAAATCTTGTCTCCAGCTGTTCTTTTTCTGTAACGATGCTGAGGACAGGGTTGTCATTTACTTTGCCACTTCTGCTGGCGTACCACTTGGGAACCATCCCTGCCTGGATGCGTCACCCCCCCATGTCATGGTGTTGATGGGGAGGTTGTACATTAGAGAACTGTTGGCTGATTTGTGAAAAGCATGCTTGTGGAGGCTGGGAGCAGATTTTTCTGGAGGTGCTAACAAGCTGTAGTCCCTGCCTGCTCCCCTTCCCCAGCATTAGCCCCGCGCAGCGCCTGCGGCACACGGTACAACCATGTGTTTGTTCCCTGACCTCGTTCAGTTTATGGCTGCATCTGCCGTGTTTAATGCTACCTTCCAGTCTAACAGCCCTGGAGGGGTTCAAGAAACGTGTAGATGTGGTGCTTCAGGACATGGTTTAGTGCGTTGGGTGGTGTTGGGTTGACGGCTGGACTTGATGGTCCTTGAGGTCTTTTCCAACCTTAGTGATTCTAGGATTCTGATAACACCCGTGGTCCTGCTCATTCAGTGCTTAAGAACTGTTTTGAAGCCATAACTTCAGTATCTGTCTAACAGTCCCTTCTTGCTGTACCTTGGAGTGACCCAGCAGTTTGCAGAGTGGTGAGTCATAGTTACTTGTTAGCAAAATTACCAGGTAGGTCTTTAAATCCTTCAAGATAGCTGTCCAGGTCGAATCTGAGCATTCCCTGGCGAGGAGGTCTACCTTGAAAGTTTGTTAAACCAAACACCAGCAAAGTAAGTGTGGCATGAACATATCTCAAGTTACTGTTATTGCTTCTGCCAGCTACCATAAAAAGCTTTTCTAGACTCTATTAGCAAGTGAACAGAAGGGATGTCACCGAGCTGTCAGCCTGTCTTGCCACGTTCAGGAGTACATGACATGACGGAGGCGTTCCTGGATGAGTTGATCTGAGGACTGGTCTCTCCCTTGCCACCTCCAACTGCAATGCCTTCTTTCTGTAGCAGTTGGGGTGTTGGGATAACTGAGTATTCTCCATAAAGTAGTTCTGCTCAGCCACAACGATGGCCATGCGTAATGGGAAGAGGTAACCAGTCTTGCTAAATAATAGTTTTAAGAGAGACTATCTAGGGAGGTTTATAGTTGAGGCCAATCTATGTGGAAAGCATCTGGTCAAATAGCAGAAGACAGAAGAATAAGAATAAATATTTTGTTTGTAACCCCTTAGGCATGTTGCAAGGAGATTTACCTCCTTTTTATGCATCTTCAGTTATCTATGACAACAATCTTGGATTAATCCATGGAGGTTCTGTGCAAACTATGGACAAGCTTTCCATAGGTACATCGTTTCGGTTAAGATGGCTCCAGCTTGGAACTTGGTGGAAGGAATCCAGGTGATCTCAGTGAGAGCTGAGCAAGGCATTAGCTTGCCTGTGAAAGAAAGAGAAATTATTTTGTGTAGATGGGCGCCTGAGTCCTGCAAGACACTTCTGTCGCACAAGTTGCCTCTTACCTGTAAGGCATAGAAGGCAGGAGAAAGGAAAGAAATTTTTTAACTAATTGGAAGGAGGCATCAACAGCACATGGGAAAGCCCAGGGAACAGAAAGCTGTTCAGGTGGTCTGGGGAGTCGGGATCTCTTTGAAGTGAAGCCAAATGTGATCAGTGTGACCTTTCTGGTTATGACGCATCGTGGGTAGAGGGCTTGTTTCTCGCCTTGCTTCCTTTCCAGCACATCGTATTGTCTATGTTTAGGGCTGGTTTGCGCCTTTCGGCGTTTCTCAGATGATGGATCCCACAGAACCCTCCTTTCTTCTGTTGAATGCTAGGAAGGAGCCCACTTTGTCTTGTTTTTCCAGACGTATTTCTCTTCCGTGGCTTCCAGCCGTTCAGGTCTGTCAGTACTATCAGATAAATGTGGCTCTGGCTTCCAGAAGCATTCAGCCTTGCCTTGGACACGTCTTCTAGGAGAATTCTTCCGTAGGGGTGAGGAAGGGAGAAAAGTGATGTTCTCCAAGCCCTGTGACTTAGACACACTGGATGAGATGTTCCCTGAGAACCTTTCAGTAAGAACCCTGGTCAGTAGATCCCTTCTCCAGTTTTGCTGTGGTTTGTCTTCAGCTCTTGCTGTCGTTGAGATTTCTGCTTGAACAAGGCCTTTTTTCACCCCATTCAATAATAAACACGGGACGCTAGTTTCCTGATGGCTTTTTGCTTCATATTTGCTGCTGCTTCCCATCATTAACAGCAGTAAAGTGGCGTGGGGTGAAAATCAGCACTAATTTGGGAGCTTGATTGCCTGTGTAATAAGCTTCTCTGTTATTCTTTGGCAGGAGCAACAGCCAATATAATTATTTTTTTTTTCTGTCACTTCTGCATGGGCCGTGTACCAGCGTTGAAGTTAATCCCTCAAAATTATGTTTCATTATAAATCTCTCTTCACAGATGAAGTGGGTGCAATTAAGCGGAGAGGTCCAGAACTGTTACAAAAAAAAAAAAAGTTCTGAAGGACAAAAGCAGTCTCCCTGTGCATCACAAAGGGGAGTAGCATCTTGCCAGTCCCCTCCAGAAAACGGAAGCTCCTTGGCCCCAATGTTCTTGGGGCTTGTTTGGCAATGACAATATGTTCCGGGTTGACCAAGTTGAAGTTCCACCTTTTTGTAAGTACAAGGTGTAGGATCTTAGGAATACTTTGAGGCTATTTGTGTCAGTTCTTCCTCGTTTCTTTTCTTCCAAGTACACACAGAATATTTAATGTCTTTTTTTTCCTGCCTGAGCCCTGGGAAATCAGAAAGGATCATCAAGACCCTGGTAAGAGGCTGACAAAATCCCCAGCATATTTAATTAGAGATTATTCTTTTGATGTTTGGGTTGATTTTGATGCTTGTTTTTTATCAGGTTACTCTTGGGTAACCTTCTGTATACTGAACAACTTCCCTGCTTTCATGAATGCCAAAGACCCTCAAGGTTTAAATGTACTAGTGTGGTTAAATTACTTTCCATTTTTAAGTTTAGTATTAAATTCTTTTTGGCTAGGGAGAAATGGAAATACTACCCCTGCTGTAACATCCTGATTGTTCTGGGCAGGGCTGCTGACTTTCTACACCCTTTTTTTCCTCCCTCTGTTTTTTTTAATTTTCTCCCTCCCTGTACCCCCTTTTTGCTTTTTTTCCTCCTTTTTTTTTTTTCTGGAATAAACCTTAAATATATGAAACTAAGGTGCATTTCTGTTCTTATGGAACACAAACTCTTTTCATCCCTGCCCCTTGCCTTTTCCTTTGGGATGCTGAGCAAAGGCTACCAAGTCTCCATTGAGAATGGTGTGGGCTACACAGAGAAGTGAGAAGTCTTTTCCAACCCAACAAACAGTAGGGAGATTCTCCAGTTAAAAGTTCTGTTAAAGATATGATGTATGTGGCTACATACATCATATGTATGTATGGTTTTGAGTTTTGTCTACCTGTTTCTGAGGATAAAAGTTCAGAGGTGTTTAAAATCTGGGCTAAAGTCCTCATTCGACTCAGCTTCACCCAAGTCAGGCTCTTTTGATCAAAGAAGGTGATAAGATTTTGCTTTACTTCCTGTGCACTGCCTGCAAACATTCTGACAGGTTTTACTTTCATAAATACTTAGTAATCAGTATTTCAGTTTGAATTTCATAGCACTCATTTAAGAAAATCTGCAAAAATTTCACCTTAAATGTGTCTCTGCTTACATGGCAGTCAAACATGAGCCATAAGGGTAGGGATGGGGTGAACAGGAGGAGCTACATCCGTTTTTTTATCATAAAAAGCTCAACATAGCAATATAGTTTGCCTTAGAAGGCTGTTTTATTTTGTTCGGATCTGACCTGCTGTACAATTGGGAAAATACATTTATAAATGAGAGCTGCCCACACACAAAGTACTGCTATTGTGCACATCCATCATTTGTCACCTTTTTAAATGCAACTGTCCTAAAGGTAAATGGCTGCCTGGTGTGCTGTCAGCTCTGTTCCATCCTCTCCCATGACAAGAGGATGTGTATGTTCTCCTCTAACTTATGTGATCTTCAGTGGGCTTGGGTCTCCTTCAGGCTGCTGTGTTCTCTGAACTGTGCGAGCAGTTGTCACTTACTTCTGGTAGACCCAACATAATTGATTCTTTTTGAGGATTCGGTGGCTGCTGCCTCCAAAGGAGCCTCCTGGACACCTCTTGCAGTGTTTTGCCAAGTACCAGGGGGAGCTTACTGCACTTGATTATGGGCTGCATGTGGTGTGCTCCAGTTTTCTAGTGTGTTTTCTCAACGTATATCCTCCAAGTGTGTTAAAAAGTCTAAGGAAGGGGTCAAAGTGCTTTATGTGTTAGAGAAAAACAGGGCTGAGGTCACTAACGAGTTATTGCATCATCCATCAGCTGCAGGTGATAAAAGTGCAGGGAAACAAACTTGAAGGCTTTGTAGATGATAGGATCTCCAACTGTGGCACTGGACCACGGAGGAAAATGCAAACGAACAATGCACCGACGTCACCAACGTCAGAGCATCTTGCTGTGAATACAAATCCTGGAATAAATCAGTAACTGGGTTTTAACAGCCGTGGTGGTTTTGGCGTGGTTTCTGAGCTTGGAGGTGGGAAAAGCACGCAACACAGCATCTCGTTCTCCAACGTGTGAGCAACCAGCAACGGGGTCCTACATGTGCTGGGGTCTGCTGAGACAGAAGTCTTGACAAGCTCCAAAACAATGAATTCCAGTTGATAGCTGATGCTGGAGTATGGGCCACGTGAACACCCCAGGAATGGTTTCCTCCTGCTGCTGTACCAGAACAGCTCCAGGCTGCCGGTTGGGGTGGCCGTGAGCATTCAGCTGCTCTGCACACCAGACAGCTGGATCGGCGAGTAGCTATCACACACAGAATCCATCATCTCGTCAGGGATGTGACGGTGAAGTAGCTGACTTCTGAAAACAAGCTTTCTGCAAACACTTTTTCCCACCCAACAACAAAGGTCTTGTTTGGGAATGCTTTTTTGGCTGCAGTCCTCGTGACCCCCCCACTGGGAAATGCACTGTGCGTTTGACTTGCACTCACCAAAGGAAAAAAAAAGCGAAAGTAACACAGCTGTAGTGATTTACTACGAAGTTTTGAGGCTAATTGCCTCGTATGTTTAATTAATAACTGACACATTCTGTCCCTCAAAGAGCTTGGAGAACTTCCATCTGCACCCCTAGTGATTGCAGCCTGGAAGCCATCCCTGTAATTAAGGAGCAGGCTCTAGGAGCCCTGTTCCCATTATGGGCAATTATTGGGCTTGCTACTTTTCCTCTTCCTTTCTTACGAAAGGATTGAGAAAATACAGCTCAAAGGCTAATCTGACATAAAACCCTGACTAAAGAGGTGCTTTGTGCTACCCCAGGGTAGAAGGATGGGGTTGTGTTTCGGTGCCAGCATCTTTTCTTTCCATAGAGCTGCTGGGAGGCAGGTTCTCCTCCAAACAGCAAAATGTGTCTCGCACCAAGTCAAAGTTACCGGTTGGTCAATATTAATTGCCAATGCAAGAGGAGGATTTTTGCAAAGAACTCTCTCTCTCCCAACTTCAGACTTTCCCTGGGTTTGACAGCTGCTCATCCGTGAAGACTCTGGCTGGCTCCGGAGCCCTCAGAGCAGAGGATGCTGTGTCTTTAAGCCTTCCATACAGTGCTGAAATGTTATGACAGAGCATCTCACAGGGGGATGCGGTTTCCATGGCAACCCCACACTGTAAGATAAGCAAACTGGATTTTTTTTTAATTTTTTTTTTTCTTTTTCCCCTGAGAGGTTCAAGAGCAAGGAAGGAATGAGGCGATCTGTCAGTGGGGCGAGACTTGAAAAGAGGAAATCATGTCCATTAATCCTGCAGCCCTGGCTGCTTTGTGTTTTAATTAGCAAATGTTAGTATAGCAGAGAGCACGGGCACCTCGCCCTGTTGTGGGTTTTTGAGGGCTCTTTTTGCTTGTTTCTCTTTTTATATTGCCAATTAAAAAAAAAAAAATAAAAGGTGGGAGGGCGTAGAGGAGAAGCTTTACTGGGGCATTAAATGAAGAGCCTCAGGGTGTCTGTTCCAGAGCTTGTATCCCAAGCCAGGGATGGGAAATGTGGAATGAATCTGCCATTCTCAAATACAGAGTATATCTTAAATTGATTTTGTCTGTCTTGCCAGTGATGTTTAGCAATAATCGAAATCTCCCATACCCTTGCATCCTACCTATGTACCTGTGGCAATGTGACGTAAAGCAGGGGAGTTGTCACTTGCTTTTGTCCTCCCCAGTCTGCCCAGAGGCATTGCACAGTACAGAACTACACTGCCTTCCCCTGCCGTTGTTTGGAGGTAGTTGGTACCTTTGGGATCAGTAGTTATAGAATCACAGGATGGTTTGGGTTGGAAAGGACCTTAGAGACCGTCTAGGTCCACCCCCTGCCATGGGCAGGGACACCTCCCACTAGCCCAGGTTGCCCAAAGCCTCATCCAGCCTGGCCTTGAACCCCTCCAGGGATGGGGCATCCCTTATGAAAGAAATCCTCCGCTGTCCGAACGTCACCACTTGTGAGAATGCAGGACACTATGTGTGCTAAGACAGCCAACAACCTAATGATGACGAGGAGAGGGCATGCTTCAGCCTGCAGCGAGAAGGCAGGCTCCCACCCCAGCTGAGGTGGCATCTTAGCAATCAGAGGATCTCTGGGTAGCAGCTAGTGCACCAGCTGGGGAGGAAGCTCTGCCGGTCTTGTAAATATGCTGTGTGTAGGAGTTTATTATGGAAAATATTGTGACAAACCTTTATTATTTTCAAACACTTCTATGTGTCACCAGAAAGATGAGAGTTAAAGAAGGAAATGTTGTCCCAACAGCGGTCTCGTCTGCATCATTGCTGTGTCCATCCTTTACGGAGTAGTGCCTGCTGCTTTGCAGGGAATTAAAGCCCACTGCTAATCTTCATGTGAAATGGAGAGAAAATTATTCTAATCCTTTGAGAAAGGAATATACCTAAGGCATTCTTCACTTCTTTCCTGTAAGCAGCAATATTTCAGCCTGTTTGTCAGGAGCTGGTGCTTACAAGGAATTCTTGTAAATGTAGTTCCTCTTACTTTCCTGCCAATATCTTCAATGCCTTCCACCATGGTTTGTCTCTCTGGAGTTTGGTTTGTTTGGGGTTGGTTTTTTTTCCCCAGTTAGGGTGCAAAGTGGATATGCAGTGGTGGGCGTGTGCTCTCCTCTGCTGGTTTGAATTTTTTCCACAGTGCATGGGATGGAGAACGAACTTTCTGTTCCTCTGACTGGGTTTGAGAGTTTTTTAAGGGGGAGGGGAGATATCTCTGTCCCTTTCACCCTCCAGCCTCTCACCCCTCAAATACTGCATTTGTTTGGTCTTACCTGTTTGCTCGTTCTCTGCTCTACCATTAGCTTTTCCTGGGGGTTTCACAGTTCATGAACCCTGCAGATAGCATGGAGTTGGTATTCTTTATCAGGTACGTAGAAAAGTTTGGGGATTTCCTTTTTCCCTGCAGTTTTTGTTCCTGTTGGTCTCTCCTGTTTCTTTCCTCCTCTGCCCAGGACAAAGCAGGTGCCAGTATATTGTGTAAGCCAGGGGATACGTTTCATAGCTAAATACTGATGCTCTGTGAAGACCATTTTTGGTCATCACTTGGGTATCTTACAAATGGAAGAGCATCAGTAGAAAGGTTCAGCAGCATCAGCCGGAGCAAGGCAGTGCTTGTGCTAACACACCTTACAGTCAAGAAGTTTGGGGCTTGCACTCTCTCTGTGGAAGCTGTGCTTTCACGTGCCTTTACTACCAGTGATTCTGGTATGCTGGGAAAAAATCTGACCAGTTAAGGAGCTGTGGCTGCCCCATCCCTGGAGGGGTTCAAGGCCAGGCTGGATGAGGCTTTGAGCAACCTGGGCTAGTGGGAGGTGTCCCTGCCCATGGCAGGGGGGTTGGAACTGGATGATCTTTAAGGTCCTTTCCAACTCAAACCATCCTGTGATTCGATGATAAATGGTGGAAGGTGCTGCTGGTAATGCGTTCTGTGTGTGGGAGCTCTTCCATCAGGTTTGGGTTGGACAGCCTCCACCTTTTCCCACTCCCCCCAGCCTGGTTGTCAGTTCAGCCGTGCATCGCTCAGCAGGACTTGCAAGCCTGCTTGCGGGAAGCCAGGGATTTTATCCCCAGATGGGAAGAAGCAGCACAGAGAGGTGACTTATCCCAATAACTCGGGAAATCTGTGGTAAAGCAGGACTGCAACAGGATGTCTCACAGGATCCACTCTTTCCCGTGGACCACTGGACTCTTCCCCTGCACTAGCGTAAACATGGTGTACTGGTGCAGATCAGTGAGAACTAACGTTGCAGGAAAGGGAAGCCCTGTGGCCTTCAGGTATTGCATGGGTACTGCAAGGTGACTCTTGCAAAGCTGAGATCTCTCCCTTTCTGCTGCGGGTTGCTGTAGTTAGGATTTATTTCCAACGAGCCCAAGCTCTTGAAGAAGAGTTCAGCAAAACCCGCTGCAGGTGGAAGAGGGCCAGGCAGACTCAGAACCTCTCTTCTGGTTTGGAGTACTTCCCTCTGAAATAATTTCTCCTGTGGGTGCAATCCATGTGACAGGAGTAGCTGTTAGCAAAGTTTGAAGTCGGGGGCCAAGCAAACGTGACACCTTAGGTGGGAATTCAGGGCTGGGGCAGGGTGGTCTTTGTGCAGTAAGCCGTCCGATGCTGTATTTGGCAGTAAGCAGGGTTAGAGGCAGCTTTGTTTCTTTGGAGACTGTTCTCTTTATTCCATCTTCTGGCTGTATGGGTGAATTCAATGCTCTGCTGGAGGTGAGCTTTATTTAATGTTTGGAGTTAAGCTGCCTCCGTGCCCAAAGATGATTTTTGCCTGGATTTATAAAGAAACTGCCTTTGACAGCTTAGAATGAGGACACTCAGACCACGTGTCGTTAAACCCTTGCACATCACTTGGGTTGTCCATCCCGGTGCTGCAAGCTCTGAATCCTTGCCAAGCAAAATGAGCCCACCTGCTTCTCATCTCTACACATCTACCCACCCAAGCCCAGCAGAGATTTTGGGTAAGCAACAGGAATAATTGTGGTGCCACACCGGTTCCCAGGAAGCGCGAGTGTTGTTCACATCACCAGGGGAACTGAGGAATGGAGCAGAGCCCAGGAGCAGCTTGCATGCCTTGTTTGGCCTGTTTTTCATGCAGGGGAGTGTTTAATCCTTCAGTGAGCAGGAGGACTCTCCTGTGCCTGCCCAGGCTTCTTTGGTTAAAGCTGGTGCCCCTGAGCTGGGGTGGGAAAGGAGCAGCTGGAGAGTATTAGGCTCCGCTTCAGTTATGATTTCCGAAGGGCCAGTGCTCCGCAGCCACAGCCTGATGGTTTAACTGGTTACGTGCTGACTCATCACTTCATATGGTTTCTTTCCCACACCATTTGTAACCCCCGCCCCTTGTCCTGGAGATAATTAATTACTTGTGCAGCTGAGTTAGTTTATTCTTAGATAATTCTCTTTGCCATTGCTGTTTCACACTTCTTTTTCCCGATCTGTCAGTTGTGCCCAGCATCCACAAGGTGGGTGGATTTCTGACCATGAAGCCTTTGACATAGAAAGACTTCTAAATCGACTGATGTAATAATGGACTCACAGCACAGTCTGGGCTGGCAGGGACCATGGGGGCCAGCTAGTCCCACCCCTGCAGTGAGCAGGGACACCTTCCACTCCATCAGGTTGCCCAGAGCCCCGTCCAACCTGACCTTGAGTGTTTCCAGGGACGGGGCACCTACCACCTCTCTGGGCAACCTGTGCCAGCGTTTCACCACCCTCAGTGTAAAATATTCCTTCCTTATATCTAAACCTCTCCTCTTTTAGTTTAAAATCATTACCCCTTGTCCTATTGGTATAGGTGCTGTTAAAAACTTTATCCCCATCTTTCTTGTAATCCAAAATTCTCCTTCCCTCACTAGCTTGCCAGCCAAACTTCCTTAAACAAGCCCTGGAGGAAAGGATGCAGGTCAGGAGGTTCTTAAGCTCTCCTTCCCTTGTGCTGGTGCTCCTGAACCCAGCCTGTGCACCCACACGTGCTAAGGAGCGCGTAGTGCTTACTTGGGGTCTGTCCCAGCTGAGCGGGAGGAATTCTTGCTACCACAGTTGAATGCTAGCTCAGCCTGGAAGTCATTTAGCCTTACAAACGCAGAGCCGTGCTGCTCCTAATGAAGAGCCGCCTCCGTTAGCGGGGCTGCCAGCAGGCACTACCCTGCTCGCACAGGGACCAGCTGTGCAGAGCTTGCTTGCACCCCGTGGAGTTCAGTGCCAGTGGATGTGCATGGATTTCAGGGCAGCCGAATGCGTCCGAGAGCTCCAGGTCTCTCTCCGGAGCATTTCCCTGGCTCATGAAAGCATTGCAAGGAGAAAAATACATGTAAGACACCGTGGTCTTGTGGTTGTAAGGGAGTGCTCCGTCTTGAAGCAAAATTCTTTCATTTATTGTTGTATTTAATTTGCTGGTTCAGCACAGACCATGCTGGTGTATCCTGTTTGCATTCAGCTCTGTTCTAGGCATCCAGTGTAATTTAAGAACAGTGTAACCATGAATGCTTGCAATAAAAAATATTTTCATACTCTTTTCCACAAAATAATCTTTGGGTGTGGAGTTTGCTGGTTTGCAGTAACTTTGGGGCTTTTTTTTTAGTGTTCAGAATTTTTTTAAAAAGAAAAAAAAGTGTCTGGGAGCTGTGTTTGTGTTCTACAGGTCCTCATAATAAAATAGCATTAATTTCTTTTAAACTTTTCCAAGCAATTTCCCCCCAAAACTTTCCAGTCCAAAATTGTTTGTTAAAGCATGTGTGAATGTACATATGCTCTTTAACAAAATATTAAAAAAATATTCTGGTGCTATGACAAGCCAGGGCCACAAATTAAATTAGATCAAAAAAAAAAAAACCAACCAACCTAGGTTGATTTGTTTCATGGCATGAATCAAAGATGCTTTGGAAAAACAGAAAGAGGAGCCAGTATTCCTTCTGGATCAGGCCTCGGCGTGAAAACACGAAGAGCAAATGAGTTTATTATTGAAGGCACATACATCAAAGCCACGTTGACTGAGAAACTCTCTGGCCTGACCTACAGTTGTTGTCTTTGCTATTATTGAATGTCACGTGGTGGCGTGCAGCTGAGAGGCTGGGGAATTTTTCCCATCTCGAGTTTGATGAATCTGATGAAAATGGCCTTGGCTTCACCAACCTCTTGATCTTTGAGTGAAGCCTGTAGGATGGGAGGGATGGCTGGCGGGACTTTCACTCTTGCAGAGCCACAGAAAGTGGGGAGGCACCAGCTTGAGCAGAAAATGACCTCGGGGTCTTTGGCTCGTAGGTTCGAGAAAAAGGAATGGAACATTTCTCTAAGACAAATATTTTCTTTTTGACTATTCCAGTTGGTGTTATTTGTAGGGGGAAAAGGCTTTCTTCAGAAAGAGAAGAGACAATGCATATGTCCTCATTGTCTTCTAACTTGCGTGACACTGTGAAAGTCTTTGAGGAAAACTAATTTTCTGAAACAGGAGAAAAAAAAATATTACTTTTCAGAACTGATCTCTTCCTGCTAAGACCCAGCTAGAGACAGGACAAAGATTTTAAATTTAAAAAAGTTCAGAGCCCTTTTTCCCAAGCTGTGTTCAACTGGAGTTCTTCTTTCTTTGGGCAGTGGGGTGGGGAAGGGGGCAGCCTGCCCAGTTCCGTGCACGTTCATTGATTATAACTCTGTAGTGCTCAGCTCTTTCCAGACCCCTAAAATCCTTGTAAGTAATTAGGTTAAAGTCATCATTTATCATACTTAGTTAGCCTGGATCTAATCGTTCTTTCCAGAATTGTTTGCTGAATTGCTTGGCATGTCTAACCTTCTTATCCCCCTTTGACAAATCTAATCTCCACCTTTCTTTCTGCAATGAGAGAGAGACCAGCATCCTTACAGGCTCCTGTTCTTTGCTGCCTAGCGAGCCAGCAGCCGTCCAGAACCTTGCAGAAGGATGCTTGCAGCTGCTGGAGAAGATTTGAAAGGGTTTCAGGTTTAATGGGCATGGGAAGAAGGTTTTCTGGTCAGGAGGGTTTTTCTCGTTTATTCAGTTTTATCTGCTGTAAGTAGTTGAATTTGGCTGGTTTAAGAGCAGAATTAGAAAGTCTGCTGAAGTTAACAGATGGCAGCAGTCAGAGATTGCTACAGCAAGCCTGGGGCAAAGGGTAGAAACTGTGTTTTGTGCCTTTCACAACCCAGGCGTGGTGTCTTGCTCCAGACACTTGCCCCATAGCATATAAAATAACTCTTGGCTCCAGTTCTTTCCTGAGACCGTGACCGAACCACTTCACAGGCAAATGCAGTGTGGTGCCCAAGTTGCACCCTTGGGGACCTGATTTTTTCCCTCCCTCATAAACCAGGAGCAACCCCACCAAAGCAAATGGAGTCACAAGGTTGTGAAACTGAAGCCCGCAAGGAGAAGACCCAGCCCATGTTGTGTATCAGATGCTCATTTAAGGCTGTCTTTGCTGAAAGGAGTTTTCGTGAAAGGGAGGGTGAAGGGGGGAGATGGTCTCCCTGGCCTTGCGTATCCCTTCCTTTGGAGGTTTTTTAGTTACCCTGAGATGGGAAGGAAGCTCATCCTCTGTACACACTTGATGCAGGGACCTTCAGAAAATATATTCCCGTGCGTCAGGCACAACGGTCAATGAACAATTCATCTGCTGCACCAGCAGTTGGGGCTTTAAATTTTCGTGTGCTTCGCTCACGAAAATAAGGCAAGGGCTTATTTATTTATTTATTTGTTTGTTTATTTATTTAGTTGGCTTCCTTCAGACCTACATCTCTCCCTTTTCTTTGATCACATTAGGTATGTGACCCAAGAGCAAACGGTGATAGAAGTCTCCTTGCAGTGCAGGATGCTCTCCTTTTAGTTGCCCCACTGTCCCTTTCTGCTCTCTTCTCAATGAAAAAAAGACATTAGATGTCGTGCCTTAGAAACGGAGGAATTAAAATACACGGTGTTTGTAGTTGTGTTGATTTAACATAGTTGTTAGCTACACCTGAATGATTCCCAGGGGATGGGAAAAAGAGCTGGAGGAAGAGAGGTTGTGTTGAGGGGCAACAGGAGGCTGTTGGAATTCTTCTAGGACCAGTATTGATGGATGCTCGTAGCTGTGGCCAGGGCATCCGAAAGTTCGAACAGATCTAACAGCTTGGAAGAAGACCCAGGTCCATTCGTTCCTATCCATCGTATAAGACAGAGGCTTTGTCTCTTCCTCATCTGTGGCCAGGAAGCATGAAGTATCCTTCTGCAGATTGGCTTGGCACTGGCGTGGCCAACGAAGTGGAGCAAGTCACTACCATTGCTAGATGCCATCCCAGTGGATATCTGTCAGATATGAGGCTGCTGTATTGCCCGGCACGGGCTGGACACGTAAAAGTCCCTACCCTGCCTATCTCAGTGCAAGGTTTCTTTTGGTTTACCTGATCCTATCCTAGAAAATTAAGCTACGCTTGCAAATAGCACCCCCAGATTTGTAGCGCCTGGTGGCAGCGCTGCGGAGGATTTGCCATCTCTGCTTTTGGGCAATCATGTTAAAACCAGCACCTCCTTACCAAGGGAGAATGGGAATGCTTCAGGCTCTCCTGGTTCCTCGTAGGCTGTGTGCTGTTAGCTCCAAATATTTTTTGAACGTTATCCCCTTCAAAGCTGCTTTTCAAGTAGAGTGATTTGGAAACTAGGACAGATTACCATGGGATGTGGTGGGGTTTTTTTCTCTCTCCTTTTGGTTGAGAAAGTTGGAAATTCGAAATGTTTTGACGGGCTTTGTTTTCAGAAAAGAGTCACCACATCCACATGTGTTTTCTCTAATATAGGAAAGGTAAAAAGGATGCAGTGCTTTGACAGTGATCCATCTGCTGATTGCCGCGTGCACCGTGTGTCAGGATGAGATGGATGGCCTCAGCGTAGAAATCCATTGAGGCAGGAAGAGTGCCTTCCTTTGCTTTTTTTTATTTTTATTTTTTTTAACAGTGCAAAACGTGTATGTTGTTGTGCTGAGCCAGTGCTGAATAACAATGAGTGACTGTAGCTAGGCTCTAAGCTGGGGGAAGGCAGACCTCCAGGTTAGGAGCACTCGTGATTATTCAGCTCGGTTTGAGCCAGAGACACATGTTTTGCCTTAATGCCTTTTCTTCCCAATCATTTTGAGGTCTAGGAAGATGTTACACTCTTTTCTGTGGAATTTCTATGAAGTGGATATTTTGAAATCTAAAACCTGCAAGATTTGAGCTTTAACGTTGGGGGTTTTGTTTTTTTTTTAATCTGAGAAGAGCTTTTGGCTAGAAAATATCAGTGAGGCTTGTGTTTGGGGGAAAAAATGTCACAAAAAATAAGTCTCCTCCTTCCAACTTGCTTGGTTTTGAAGAGGATGAAAAGCGACAGGATTTTGACTCTGTTCAGCATCTGAAGATCAGAAAAGGAAGGGTTCCTGCAAAGTCTTGTTCCCTGCCTAAATACCCCTGGATTCTTTCCAGCCCGTCAGAGTCCTGCTGCTGCACCTGTGTCGGACAGCAGTGCTTGTCTGGACCATCTCGGGGACGGCAGAGACTCTGTAGCCTGTCTCCTCAGGAGGTGACCAGGGTAAGGACGTTCTAATCCCACCTCTCAGCTGGATTGCATTTGAGACTTCTTTGAAAACGACGATCCGGGACCTGACTGGAGAGGATGGAGGAAAGGGATTAGGGATTCTGCCTAATCCAGCTCAAAACTCTTGACAGCACCCACCAGAAATGATTCCCTGGCTGCTTCTGGGGTCTGTTCCCCACTCAAAGCAAGCACTTGACCTCGGCGACTACCAGTAGGCAGGGAGCTGGAAGCCTGACTTCACTTCACCTCTCTGTTTCAGGGTATTTGGGGTTTTGTTTATGATTTTTTTTTGTGATTTTGTCCAGGTCCATAGCTGCTGTTTGTAGAATTCTCTTCTCATGAGGCTAAAGCGCTGAAGAATTTCTGCTTTCCTGCCCCCAGCCACCTCCCGTTGTCTCTGCTCTGTTGCACCTGGTTGCTGCACGGATGACCAGCTCAAAAGCCTTCCTGCAGAGAAAAAACCTGCACCAAAGACGTGATGGGGATGTTTTGCCGGGCACTTGACCCGGGTGGCTTTGCCTTGCTTGGAGGAGCAAGGTGGTGGTTTCTGCTCCCTCCCTTGCTGATACCAAAACATGATTTTTGCTGCTTTGGTTCCTGGGGGAGACTGCTGCTCTGAGAGTTTCCGGACTGTGCTTGCAGATCCGTTGGGAGCTGTTTTCAGGAAGGAAGCGCAGGAGAGAGAAAACACCCACCTTTTGTTAAGGATTCAAAGTCATATTTAGAGCTCGCTCTTCCGTCTTGTGTTGAGGGTTTTATGAGTTCAGAGGAGCGTGGGTGCCCATTTGGAAATACGGTATTTTGTTCTGAAAATATGGGATTTTGTTCTGAAAATATGGGATTTTGTTCTGAAGGCCGTGTGGATAAAATGCGGTACTTAAAAATAAATTTTTGATAGCTGCATTCCTTAAGGGAAATGAATTATTCTGTCCTGCTTGCTTGCTGCTCTTCCTGCTTGATAGGAAGACAAATTCGAGTGAGATGAGACCACTGGAGCTGTGCTGTGAGGAAATGAGAAGACTCTCTTTGATCCCAAATGCTCAGTCAAGAAGCGTTGGCCAGCGATGCCAAACGGGATTTATTTGTCAGGTCGTAGAGAGAGGCCAGCAGGACCTGGAACCCAACAAAAGGAGGAGGGACTGTGCTGTAAACTTGGGTTCACCATATTCACCGTTAATCTTCTTTCACCTACATAATACGGAGGTTATTAACCTGACTGCAAAAGGACCTACTGGGGTGTTAAGCATCACGTGGAGGGGATTATTACATTTTGAAAAGAATTTGTGCTGGTGACTGTAACACAATGAATGTATTAGGTGCCTCTTTGGATCATCTCCAAGGGGTAAAGAAGCATTGATCACCCGTCATGGGTGGTGAGGGTTGGGGAGCTTGGTTTTGATGTGTTAATACCAAGTCAGAAATGAGAGCTCAGAGCTGTTAATGAAAGGAGCACGCACATTTATTATTATTTTTGTTATTAGTTTTTCTGTCTTAAAGAGACCAAGAGGGAGTTGGTGTGTAGAGGGGTGAGAAATAAATGATTAGCATCTTCACATTTGCACTGCAGATTAGTCTGGGGAAATGAGGCTGGTAGTTCTTAAGCCTCTTGCATATTTTCCAGGTGAACTTTCTAACTTGATCCCTCCTTTTACTTTTTGCTAACCAGAAAGCTTTCCACTTACGGATTTAAAAGGTCACAAGGTTAAGCAGAAATCAGAAGCTGATTTATTTTAGAAGTACCCTTAAGAGGCATTTTGGCCAATGCTGTATGAAAGTTATTTCTAAATTATTCTATTTTTTCCTTCCATTGACCCTCTCAATACGGGTGATTTTCTTTTTTTCTTTTTTTTATATGCTTGCTCCATTTGCCTCTTGCTCACAAGGCTCTCAGCACAAGAATGAATTTCTGATTGATACCAAAGCAAATGTCCTGCTTTGGGGGCCGGGGGTGACAATCCCAGTATTATTCCTGCTGACCTCGGTATTCCCATTTTTGTTTCTCCTGATGGCCAGTACATAACAGGGAAATCCTCTGGTTGTCGGGAGTGGATGACAGGTTGGGAAAGGAAAACGATGGCTGTTGCAATCTGACATGGAGTGAGGGCTCTGGCTGGGGGAGCTGTGTTAGGTGTGGAGACACAAAGCAGAGATTCTGACTGCTCATGAACACTAGAGACCCTCTAACGTGTTGCAACAGCGAGCGTCTCGACCAGAGCATCTGAGGCAATTAGTCAGTCTGCCTGCATGCCTCCTGCAGCCTCAATTAATTATGAGGCTCTCTTTAACTTCTGGTCAAAAATTGTTCTGTAGTGGTGTTGCAGGATGTTAACCACCTGCCACCTGCTGCTTCCGTCCATACATGGTAAGTACTGTACAAAGGACTTGAAAGCAAGGTCTCCTGCTTGGGAGCACCAGTGCTGCTCCTGCTGAGCTCGTCCTCCCTGAGCGCTTGGTCTAAGAAAAGGATGACACGATTCTGCCCACACTGGTAGCAAATCCAGATGCTACAGCAAGCAAATGCCTCAGTATGCTTCACGGGGAACGCTGTTGCTTGTAGTGTTTCTGAAAGAGTGATGAGGCATTGGGACAGGCTGCCCAGGGGAGTGGTGGAGTCACCATCCCTGGAGGGGGTCAAGAAACGTGTAGATGTGGTGCTTCGGGACATGGGTTAGTGGGTTGGGTGGTGTTGGGTTGATGGTTGGACTTGATGATCCTTAATGGTTCTGGGATTCTAAACATGACCACAGGCCGGCAAAGAGACATAGCAGCGGGTTCAGCGGGAAGAGCGGCACTAAAGTACGGATAGCGGTGGCGGTTTCTTGGGCAAGGCAGACAGGGAAAGTGGGCTGTATCTTTTGCTAGGCCTGTTGATATGGTTAGAGGAGGTAATCTTTTAAACATGCAAATGTGGTTTCTCATGTCTGAAATAGAAGCATCAGCCTTCCAAACTAGGTAAAGTACATGTTGAGAACACTTTCCCTGGGTTTAGTTATGTTAATCGCCAAGACCATCTGTTGGAGAAAATGTGGTTGTGAAGCTGGGACAGGTTGGGGTGTGTTAGTCAGAGAAGAGGCAATAAAGCTGTTTATCTGCTCAGGACAGAGTCAAATGACCATTGGAAAACTCTTTGGGAACTGAGTTTTAATTCCATGTTTTTCCTGGTGACGTTACAGTTCCTTTTTAAAACTAAGTACAAATTTTTATTCATTCTTTAAAGGTGTGTTTTCTGAGGCCCAAAAAATCATGATGTGTTGGTGCAGCATCCTCATGACAGCAAATTTGTTCAGCGTATCAGGAGGATGAGGCTGGGAGCTTCCTCGCCTGCCTCCCTGCCTGTGCTGGGAGAGCTCCGGGGTGTCCCAGGAAAACTCCGGCTGGCCTCCGCAGCTAGGGGACGTGAGACAGTCACCCTGCAACTTCATCCTGGGAGGAAGCAAGGCAAGAAATACAAAGAAAAGAGTTCAAGTCAGGCACCCCAGGAAGGGTGGCTGGTTCCTCATGGCCAGCTGGCTGAGCTTTTCAGCCCGACAGCATCTCTCCTCCTCTAAACACATCGTGAAATGTTGAGAAGTGGTTTGGATGGTATTACAACACTGGCAGTGCTTCAGGAAGAGCTGTCTGTCTGTTTGAATAAAGCCCCCAAAAGAGGGGCTTGTCCTGGGATTTCCTTTGACTGGTGACCCGGACAGGAGAAGAGAGCATCCAGGGAAGGAACGTGGCAGAAGCGTGGCTGGGTGCTGGCAGGAATGGGATTGATCTTGAGTAGACGGCTGTGCCAGAGCCACTTCCAAGTTGTTGGACTTCACGCTTAACACGTAGTGTATTTGTTACCACTCTCCCATCCTTTCCAATTACCTTCTCTTTCTCTCTCAGTTCCAAAAACATTAGTCTTGTTTGAATTCTTTGAGATGTTGCAGTGCTGAGGTGCACGGAGCTGTAATCCTTTTAGGAGGTGGTAGAACCCCAAATGAAGGAAGATATGAGACCCTGTGAAGAGTGACAAAACCCTCAAATTGTTTGGGAGGGAGCATGTTCCCCCCTTCTGCTGCTCTGGTTTCCGTGATTTAGCAAACGTGGTTGTTTGGTCAATGGGATTATTGCCTCCCGGACCATCTACTGCAGTGCTCTCATTTTGGGTCAAGAGGAAGGGAATAAAGGCTTCTGTGTGCAACAAAGGATGTCACTTACCATCCTCCATTGTTACGCCAGTAGAAGAACTGATAAAGCGAGTGAAACTCAAAATGGATGAGAGAAACAGAGCCATGAAGTTGTTCTTAGATGTTGCAAAAATCTCTGCAGCCACGTTGGCTCCTGCCACTTTATTACTGGAGTCAAGGAAACCTAATGCTTTTACAAGATCTGTGGCTTTGGGAATTCTCTCCTTCAGAATAAGACCCTTCTAAAAATGTGTTTCCTGTTGTTCCTGGAGTAGACGTCATCGCAGTTGAACAGGGCCAGCTTTCCTTGTGTCCCATAGCCTGCTGTTTTCCTCATGATCCGAAAGGCTCATGAAGTTTCCATCAGGAGCTGCTGCTGTGTGTTTGGGGGACTGAGGCTTCTGGAGGGCTGCTTGCAGCCTCCCCATGCAGTACTGTGGTAAATCCAACAAATAATTGACTTACCGGTGTAGAAAGGTCACCAATCTTCTTCTTCCAGTTGTCCTGGGATCCCTCTCCTGCAGCTCTTGGGGATTCTTGGAGAATCCAGCTCCAGGAAGGTTTGTATTTTTATTTTCAATTGGAGAATAGTAGCAAATCAGGTGCTTTAATTTTTTTTTTTTTAGTTGCTGCTTTGAATTGAAGGTGTCACAGCTCTACTGCAAATGAAGAGAATGCAGTTATTATCAGGTCTGACCATCTGTGAGAATGAGATTGAGCAGTGACAGTAGTACATTCGAGTACAGGTTCATTGATGTCAGATTTTGCTCAAACTTGGTGAGAGCAAATCATCTTGCCTCCGTCACTCGCTAATGGCTTATGCCTTGGGGATCAGCAGAATTATAACTAAAAATATTATCCTAATACACCTGATCAGTTACAGAATCTAGCACAAGAAAGAAAATGCCTTTTCAACCCCCGGTATAATTACTTATGTCTCTTCATGATGAATCCTGAGTGTTCTTGTGATAGCTACATGAATAATTTGTAGCAATTTAAAAATATAATTTTCTACGTAAGTTCTTCTATTGACAAATTGTTCGCAAATAGCTTATTGACTTCTGAATTGCATGAGTAATTTGAAATATTTAATAGATTGTTTCTTGATTTGCTGGTTGTTTACAAGCAATTCCTTTTTAGTATTCGGTGGCTGGTATTCAAGTGTTCGGCTTCCAGCTGCACAATTAAGTTTGTATTTTGATATATAGGTCACACAATAGTATTTCTGCTTCTTGACTAAATGTGTATAATTCATAGGATCTAGCTTCTTGCACGAATATTTGCATTGGATTACAGAATTCTCATTCTGAAGCCATTCTTTAACATCTGTTTAAAAAGAATTGTTTCAGTTTCTGCTGATAATCTTATTTACAAGAGTATTTATGGAAATGCTAATACACAGTGGACATTACCCTAAATGAACAAATTTGCTCTAAAGCTTCAGCTATGCACTCAGCTGCATTTTTATTACTTTAACAGTGTTTGCACATCTTCTTTCTGTGATATTAAAATATCAGTCTTTATCATGCTTAGTTTTTCCCCCGTGTGAGATTAAGCAATTACATGGAAAAGATCCACGTCTCTATTGTTAACAGTTAGAAACATTTCCCGGGGAAGCTGCATCTAGTGACCTCCATCCTCAGTGCTGGCTGCCCCCTGCCTTATATGTGCCCTTCCATCTGATTTTAAAAGATTTTTCCTGTTATATGTTCCTAGAACCCCACAGCCCTATTTAAATCTGCAGTACCATGGATGTGAAATCAATAGATAAATAAAATCCAACGCTCTAACTGGACAAGCCAAAGCTACCAAATGGCAATAGCCGGCCACGCTCCCAAGTCCTAGTCTTTGTTCTGTGTTCTCGCAGATCCCTTTCTCCCTCACCCTCCCCGACTGCCCCCCTGTTCCGGAGAGAGACGATAAAAAGCCTGCAAGTGTTGGAGACATTTCAGTCCAAGGATTGCGTTGCAGAGCAATGCAGAGAGCGTGTTTGAAATTCTTGTCTACATTTCTAGAATAACATCACGTTCTCTTGCTGTTCCGAGATAAGGGAAAACTGCCCTTGAAGAACTGAAGTGTCCAAAATATAAAGTTCCATTTCTGTTTCTTAGCACAGGGACCATTTTGAAAACACTTCTATTTTTCTTTTTTTCCCTTGTATTCAGATAACCACAGCGCAAGGCATGGTGAGCCTGGCCTCTCTGGATTCCGCTTGCTGTGCTTCCCTACACCTCTCCCTGGCCCCTGGGGCTCAGGAGGGTGTTTATTACAAATGGATGTTTATTGTCTGCCTTGAAGAGCTACTCCTCTGGCTGGGGTTGTCTGGTTGCGGTGCTCTGGAAACAGCCGCACGTGGAGAAGGGCCCCGTGGAGCCTTATCTGGGCGCGGAGAGATGCTCTGGCATCTGGCGGCGGTTTTTAGCGAGGGCTTTCTCATCGTATGGGTCAGGGCAGGGGAGAACTTGGTGAGGAGGTGACAGCGGTTGTTTTGCTGGACTTTCCTCATTGCCAGCAAGCTCCTGGTACAGGAGTCTGGCTGAGGGTGAGCTCCAGGACAGGGTGGTGAAAGGAGATGCCTGGGGAAGAGCAGGACGGCATGGCAGCCATTCAAAAGAGGTACTTGCTTGTGCCTTGGAAGAGGTGTCTGATGCTTTGCCTGGATGGACTGGAGCAGTGTAAGCGTTGAGAAACCCTCAAAGGCTGCAACTAATCAGTACTGCTTGATGTGCATCAGTGCCAAAGAGCAAGGTTTCATAGCCTCCCAAGCTTTGTCTGTTCTCCTTGTTGTTGGGCTCACTTCCAACGTACAAGAAAACATTTCTCAGCTGGTGGAAATTATTTTTTCATGGTCCCAGCTTGAGATGTGTGCAGGCTGCTGTATCTTGCCAACTGGTAGACAGGCAACGAAGCTGGGGAAGGGTCTGGAGCACAGGTCTGACAGGGAGCTGCTGAGGGAGCTGGGGGTGTTTAGTCTGGAGAAGAGGAGGCTGAGAGGAGACCTTATCACTCTCTACAGCTGCCTGAAAGGAGGGTGCAGTGAGGGGGGTGCTGGGCTCTTCTCTGAAGTGACAAATGGTGGGACAAGAGGAAATGGCCTCAAGTTGTACCAGGGGAGGTTTAGGCTGGATATTAGAAAAAAATTATTCACTGCAAGAGTGATGAGGCATTGGAACAGGCTGCCCAGGGCAGTGGTGGAGTCACCATCCCTGGAGGGGGTCAAGAAATGTGTAGATGTGGTGCTTCGGGACATGGGTTAGTGAGTTAGGTGGTGTTGGGATGACGGTTGGACTTGATGGTCCTTGAGGTCTTCTCCAACCTTCATGATTCTGTGATTCTATGGTAGCTGGACATGAGAGCCAGCGTAAGTGATGATGGATTATAAGCAGCAACTTCCACGAGGTGAGTCAAAGGGAGCAGAGATTTCCCCTTGGAGGAGCTGTCTTCAGCTTATCACAGCTAGGAGCTGCTTTCTGAGGGCCTTTAAACACCTAACTCCATCCAAAATGATGGTACCCGACCAGAGCAGGTCATGCGCTACCAGCAGCTACACCATGTGCTGTGAGCCTTCTTGTGTGCCTGTGGGCCCAGGAATCCAAAACAAATGATGCAGCAGAGAGTTTGCGTGCAGTTGATAGTTTCCTGGTTGCAATTCCTGCCTAATTAGCTGGGATGCTGCCTGCTCTAGACTCTCGTGGAATGGGGCAGTCAAAAGCTAAGGGCTAGTGAAAACTCCTGTGGTTGACTTTAAGGCCAATAGGCTGATTTCAATTCACACCATCGTACTCACACTCTTTCACAATAGCATTGGTCTTTTTTATTTCCCCCCTCTCAATCTCACTGCTTCTATTCTGATGCAAAATGCTGAAGTGCAGATCCACCATTTGTTGAAATGCTGAAAAAAAATTTGAAGCTGAAATGTTTAAAAAAGCATAAGGGAGGGTCAGGCAGAAGGTAAGGTCGTGTATTCATTTTCAAGACATGCCTTCGCAGGTAGCTTTGTGCAGAAAAGCAGAATGCGCAGGCTTAGTTGGAAAGAATAGCCCCTGCGATGGCAAAGGGTCTTTGTGGTCCCATTGTCGGGAGGAAAGCGGGGAGTCAGGAGCCCTCTCTGTTGCTCACGCCGATAAAAAGTTGCCTTTGGGCTTCCACAACATAACCAGGCTCCAAAAGCAATGTAGACAGTACTCCTCCAAAAGGGTGTTCTCTGTCAACATAGTGTTTTTATAACATAAAAGATTGTCTCGCGTTTTAATAACTGTATTAATAAAGCAAGGAAGTGATGCTTCTTTGCTGATGCACTGTGACAGTGAGCTGAAGAGCTTTCGGTCCATTCTGTTTTACTATAATTTTAAAGGAAAAAAACATAGCTCTTAAAATATTATCATTTTCTCTTTTTGTTTTCTGGGGGAAGAAGAAAAGAATGTAGGTATCCCTTTGCCTGGTGACGACTTGGAGTTCTTCCTTATCTCCCGCTGCTGTTTGTTTGGCTGAGTCTGTACCTTCTTCGTCTTTCTGTGATGAATAGGTGCCTTTCTGTTTTGCAGACAGTGTAAACCCTTTTGAGATTGATGTTGTTAATAGTATTTATGTTCTGGCATCTGATTCTTGGTACTTGAAAATCTAGTAGCTATTTCTGTAAGGCTCAGCTCCTCACTTACTACAGTTTTCTCCCATGAACAGCCCTGCTGCACAATATGATTTTCCAACCAAGACAGTTAAGCTGTTCTTCCGTAATTTGCAAAAAAAATCAAATCTTTATTGTGGTTTATTTGCACCTGTGTGCAGCTAGAGCCACCTCAGATTCTCTGAAGCCTTCTTCGGTTAAGAGCAGCAGAAGGTTGGGCACCAAGTGGCAGAGGTTAGGATGGGCGAGGAGACCTGACCTGCCCAGTGGGGGAAACACAGACGGATATAAGGGAAGACTGTGGTTTTCTCCGTGTCCTGTACAATCATCTTCCTTTTCTCTTTGCACTTAGCAATCTGATTTCATGTGCTGATCACAAGATTAATTAGTCTGAAGGGCTGAAGCCTTTGAGCCGTGCGCTAAATGTTTGGGACGTGATGAAAATGCCAAGACACGTGGTATGCAATAGCTTTGTTACTGAGGTCAGGAGGACTTCGGCAGAGCTGCAGGCACTGAAGTGGAGTTTTGCGAGCTTTTACTCTTCATTTCAAGAGGATAATAGAACGGCTTTGCATATCCTTTTCCATACCTGGCTGTGGTTTTCTCCTTGGCCTTTTACCATTTGGTTATTGGTTTCTGTGTGTTTCTGTCTTCTCAAAGTACTGCTGCTAAGTCCTTTAAAATGACGGTGTTTTTCAAGAAAAACAGTCGGGTCTTAAGTGGCATTTTTCGGAGGGGTGGGGGGAATCTGGAGTTTGTTTAAAGAAGAGGATCTGAAGAAGATAAAGCGGAGATATCAGCTGTGCAGAGCTGATGATGCATTCCAAAGGAGAACTGGAAGAGCTATACACCCCATGAAGTGCAGCGCTCTACATGAGCTTTTTCCCTGAGAAATCTTTGGAAGGACCAGAGTCACACACACGTATTATACATAGGACTCTGCAACACACAAGAGTAGCTTGGGATCAAACACTGCGTGAAGAAGCCTGTGGCTCACAGAACAAGCAACTGACACTAAATTCCCTGAGTGGGAATCAAAGCCTTTCCAAACTCACCCCATGAGCAGCAGATGCTGGGATTGCTGGTAACAGACACATACCCTCACTGTGCACATATGGTGCGTGCTGCCTTGGGTTTCATCTGTTTTCTTTCCACCTTCCGATGCTTCTGTAATTCTGGGAGCGTCCTGCCCAAAGGTGTTGATGTGTCTGCTCAGGTGAATCCAAGGAAAGATGCACAAGAGGCAGATGAGAGCCCTTAGAAAAGTATGATACGAAAGAGACGGGTTGTCACAGCTAATGGAGTGACAGCTTGAGCGTGAAAACCCAAGTGCGGTGCCGCAGCATCCCAGGGATCAGCCAGCCTTTTACTCCAGGGATGGGCAGAGAGCAGCAGCAGCAGCAGACTGAAATTAACAGTTCAAACTGACAGAAAGCGTTATTCCCAAGTCAAACAAGAAAGAAAATATTGAAAAACAGTTAGGGTAACTGTTGTTTACACGCTACAGATATTTCAAACCCAAGAGAAACTAAGGAAGCAGTGGTTCTTGTTAAAAGATGATGTCAAACGATTGAAATTGTTATTAATAATGCAAATGCTTCTGTTAGGTAACCTGCTTCCTCGGAGTAGGTAATTTAATCTTATTGCTCAGGAAGTGCCATTGGTTTCTTTTTCCAATAGGTTCAGGGCACAGAGGGCATTTGGATTAATGAGAGGCAGAGATGGTGAGAAAATACTCCATTATCCTTAGCCTTTGGTAAGCCTGGGTAATTATTGAAACCTTTGCAAGAAGGATCTTTCATTTCAATGTAATTTCAAAATAATTGTCTCATCTGGTAGGGATATCGTCCGTGTAGATTGATAACACACAGGTAACAGATGAAACATCGGCTTCAGAGGATTTGGTATATGAAAAACCCGCATGAAACAGCACATACCAGCGTTGGCTGATCATTTCAAAGGGGGTCATTGGCCTGCTTGGGGCAGGTTTTGGGTGCCAGCTGAGAATTCCTTGTGCTCATCGACATCAGAATCCCTATGCTTGTCCGTCCACCCGACAATGCGAAGCACATCAATAGATTGTGAACTTTGCTTTTGAGGATGAACTTGACAAGCTGGAAAAGAAATGACTTTCAAGAAAATACAGGAGAACAAGAAAGGAAAAAAAAAAAACAGTGATCTTCATACTGAAGGAACAGGCAATGGGCTTGAGACTGAAGGTGTTCTTTTCCCAGTTCTGCCACTGGCTTCCTGTCTGATCCTTACCACCAGTATCTCTCTGGATTTCTACTTCCCATCTGTAACAAGGGAAATATTAATATTTCCCTTTTTTTCCTGCTTTTTGCCTGTTTAGGCAGCAAGCTCTCTGGGCAGGGGGCTCTCTCATGCTGTGCACAGTAAAAAGCTTTGGTCTTGGGGCCTCGTGGGACTCGCGATACGAATAGTCACAAAGAAGCAGGAAGATGTCCAAGCAAATTCCTTTTCCACAGTCGCCAGGAAAGCTGATGCATTTCTGAAATGCCAGTAGCTTGGCACGGTTGGGTGTGATGCTCAGTGGGTTCCATGGCTTCTTGGTGGTAGTGATCCCCATTGCGGTGGCTACCATGAATGCGTCACTGCTTGCCATTCGTGTCATTGACCCCTCATCAGGTCGGTTTTTCCATTGCAGAGAACAGGAGACCTATATAATTCTATATAATTCCATATAATCATATATATGATCTATAGCTAATCTACATTATTTTGTTAGAACTGAGTAGTGCTTGTGGGTGTTAATGGTGAAGCAGCCATCAGCGTTGGTGGGGAGGTGAAGGAGGTGGATTTGGTCAGTGTGAGATCGTATCGTTTGATGTGCACCCGGCCGTGTGCTGGCCGTTCGTGCTCCCCACGGCATGGTGAGTTCTGGAGGTGCATCCCATCAACCCGGGGCATTGGATGTTGTGACCTACAGTCTCCCTGGGCATAATTTCTGTGGGGGGGGGAAAAAAAAAGTTTTTCTGCTAGATAGGTGCGTTCCTTCCATTTTTCAGGCATCATGGCGGTACTGTGCAGCAGAATCTGGTTTGCAACTGGAGCTGCATCCGCTGCTGCTGGGATGCAGGATGCCGATGAGCCCGTATAAAGCTGTTAATGTCTGCGGGAGGTTTTTCAGTCCTCATTACCAACCTGATAGAAAGATAATTCCTCAGCTGCTTTTCCAACCTGTGGGATTTTACCCACTTAATTAATTTTCTTTCTTGTTAAAGAAGATCTCTTTTGATGCACAAGGAGCTGCGCCTGACTCTTCTCAAGTCTGTATCAAAGGCACCGAGGCCCCAGAAGCTGGGGGGGCGAGCCCTGGGGGCAGCATGCCTGCAGAGGCTGACTTTGGAAGCATTTGCTTTCTGAGCTGAGGGCAGGCTCCTGGGGGGGACCCTGCTTCCCTTCCCCACTCCCCCCACCTTGTGCCACCTCTCAGCAATAGAATGGAAGCTTAGGACAAAACTGTGTGCTGAATGCCTGCTGAGAGTTAAAAATGTTCAACCTTCCAGCGTGTCAGCGAGCTGTCTGTGTAAATAAATACACATACCAAACAATAAGCAGATGCCTTTTTAACATGCACCGTTGCAGGCTAAGATACTCCTTTCTGGTGCGGCTCATCCCAGCATCTGTCAAGCTCACGCCAAATCCACAGCTCCCTTTTGGTTGTCGTTAATGCTCAGAGGGTTGTGTTGTGGGTAAGTGTAAAATGTAATGAGGAATTGGCTCGTTTTACATCTGTTTCGGTGTTACTGGTGATGTATAAAACGTTAAGTGGGAACGCTTTGTGTTCCTCCTGATCTCTGTGTCAGTATATAGTGCAAACTCTTGTTCCTTATGCTTGATTGAGTGGCTTTATACAAGCATGTGTATGATTGTAGAGGTATACAAGGAGGGGGGAAAAAAAGTCATTTCCAAAATATACCACCATGGGGGCCCCAAAGCAAACAAACGTTAGAGTGGGGAGGAAACTGTGAGGAGGGTTGGAATTAAAATAAAAATCTATTAAAAAAGCTTCATTCCAGCAGAGTCTCTTAAATCAACCCGCACTCAGGAGCCACGGAGTCTGAAGCCCCAAGGGTGTATCTTGGCGCGGTGTTGTGGAAGGGACACCCACGAGCGGCTTGGCTGGGTCAGGTCGTGTCTGATCCCAAGTCTTGCCTCTGATAGCAGCCAGCCGTGATTAGAGAGAGTGGGAGACCAGGGCGACTAACCACAAGAAATTCAATGCTAAGCTTTTGTTTATTTGTGTTTTCATATTAAAAATGGATTGAGCCCAGATGACCCATAGTCTCCTGGCTCTTTGGAAAATTCACCTCCAGGGCTGAAGGCGTGCGGGGAGCCCGTGGTGCTGCTGTCCCTTGGCATCAGCCTCGGGAGAGATGTCTGGCTTTTATTGTCCTTATTCACCTTTCACACGAGCTGCTGCTTTTGCTCTAGTAGGGTACAAAGGAATCACATTGGAAAAAAAAATCAGACTGTTTATGCAGGCAACAAGTCTTGAAGACAGCTGAGAGAAAGGAGAATATTCCTGCTGCCTGAGATGCTCTCAGTTGGATTAGATAAAAACAAAGTTGGGGACGGGGTGGGGGGGGAGAAGCATCATCCTCCGCTGGAGAGGAGGGTTTAGATGACCTGAGATATCTTCTGTTTCTTAATGTTCCTTGAATGGAGATGATTGAAATCTCTCATCCGAGCAAATACGCACAGAAGACAAAATAGAGTATTAGATAAATATATTAGAGCTGTCTGCTCCTGCTCGCATCAGCGGGAACAGGAGCAGGGAAAGAATGGGTTTTGCCTGCATGGACAGGACTGTTCTTCCATAACGGAAAGGGAAAATTGGTACTAAAAATGCCATTGAATCCGATTTTTGATGACTTTCACTACACCTGCCTGTGACACTTTCCATCTTGTGGTTTCAGAGCTCCTTTTTTCCCCCCCCCCTCACTGTCTCCAAAGGCTGGCAGGGGGGTTACAGGGTTGCGTTCACATCTGAAAGGACTGGGACTTGTTCAGTGGGGTGCGTTTCTCTTGGGCAGCTGACCCTTTGTCCTGTGCAGAAGTAGACGTGTTTTCTACATGTGAGCAGTTGCATTTCTCAAACCCTGCTCCCCTGCTGCACCTGTGACATTCTCTCCAGAATGACAGAGGAGGGTGGCTTGAGGTGTCCGGCTGCAGCCCCATCTCGGTGTCTTAGAGGGCTGCTGGGTGGAGCTGGTGTGGAAGGACCTTCTCTGCCAGCGTTTCGTCTTGACCCTGCAGGAGTGACTAAGCGCTGTGACGTGGGGGGGCACTGATGCCCCCCAGTGCTGCGTGTGGACCGTTGGGATTGCTTTGGGATGCTGAAGGGGCTGGGCAGGGTGGGTTTGGTTTCAAAAGAGAGCAGAGCAGCAAGGTAGACTGGGCAGGAGAAGTAATACTCTGGAATGGATTTGCGTGGCGCCAGCTTCGTATCTGAATTGGAGCTGTCAGGGAGAACGAGATGCAGGCTCGGTGCTGTTCTCCAGAGAGAAGCGCTTACGGAGTGATCGCTCTGTTAAGTGCTGGCTCCACCTCTCTGCTCCAGGTCTGGCTGACTTCTGCTGACAAGATCTGGCGTGATCTCTCATCCCTTCATGCTGGCCTTTTTCTGCTTTTCTCCAGGCTCCAATTTACCTTCTTTTGCTTGATTATTGCTTTCACAAACTGAGCGTCTCCCACTGAACCCATCTCCTCTTGGCTCTCTTGCTATCTTCATCCCAGCCTTGCCTGCCTCTCAGCTCCATCACCTTGTCCTCTTTTTCATCCTCAGTCTTTTCTGGCTCCCTCCATTCGGCATACAGTTGTACTCCAACATCTCCCCAGTGCGTCAGTGTGTGTGGGATGTGTGTGCAGATTTGTTGCATACAACACAGGAATGGGTGTGTGTATGTCTTAATCATTTACCCACCTGTCCTGGGTTCAGCTGGGACAGAGTTCACTTTCTTCACAGCAGCTGGCAAGAGGCTGTGTTTGGATTTGTGCTGAGAAGAAAGCTGATCACAGTGATGTTTACAGCTGCTGCCAGGACAGCCGAGGACTTTCCAGCTTCTCTGCTGTGCTCATGTCTGCAGGGGCAGGAGAAGCTGGGAAGGGAGCACAGCCTGGTTGCTAGCCTGGGATCTGATCTTGGGTTTGGGATTGAGACCCAAAGTGGCTAATGGTCTATTCCATATCATGCATGGCGGACCCAGTGTATAGGTGAGGGCCCTCTGGAAGCTCGCCCCTTTTTGTTCCGGATCACTTCTTGCTCCGGGTCAGCTCTCTTTCCAGGTCGACTCTCTCGGGGTGGTCCCTCTCCCAGGGCCTTCTGCCTCAGTCATCTCTCTGTCTGGGATGCTCTGTCTCTTATCTCCATTGTGGGGTTGTGTTTTTGGGACTCTCCCTGCTCCAGGATCATTAGCTGGGAATGGGCTGAGCCTTGGTCATCGAGTGGGGGGCAGTATCACTGTGTATCACTCATTTGGATATTTGTATATACTATTGTTTTCAACAGTATTGTAGTTTAGTTCTTAAATTGTTCTTATTTCACCCCAGGAGTCTCTTTTCCCTTCACCCCTTTAATTCTCTCCCCCATCCCCAGGAGGGTGAGCGAACAGCTGTGTGGGTTTGGCTCCCAGCCCAGGGTAAACCCATCACACTACCTTTTATTTTTTTTTTACGTACTACCCCATCCTCTGTTCTGGGACTTGCCTTGGTGGGGCTCCCATCATCTCTTCCTCCAGTGTGGAGGCATGTGTCTTACAGATTTTCCATTGCTGTTTCTGGCAGGTTGACCAGCCTGGATCACGGCGCTCGGGACCTGAAGCAAGGAGCCTGGCTGGTGCGTGTTTAGCACGACCCAGCTTCTGGAAGGAGAAGGAGTATTCCTCTGCGGGCCTGTCCCCTCCAAACAACACGCAGGTAACACAGGCAACGCTCCCGCTGCTCGGGCTGGGCGGCTGCTGGGCTCTGGGCACGCTGCGGTGCACTGGGCAGAGGGGCTTTTCCATTCGTTTGGCTCGAGAGAGGCTTTGTTGCTTCTGCTTGCTGTGGCTGTAGGGGTGAAACTTTACATTTAAAGCACGAAGAGTGGTTTTCAGCAAAAATGTTGTTTTGGAAGATCAAGGCTGCTTATGTGGTTGAGATAAATAGAGGCTGAATGTGTGGGAGAGGTACGCTGAAAAAGGAAAAATGTTACATATGAGATATTAGTAAAACAATACTTAGACCTCTTGTTCTAGCATCGTTTTATATTTAAAATTACCTGAATTTAAACAGAAAGCTTTTTAATAAAGGGAATGAAGAAGTATGTATTGGGGGGAAGGGGTTAAGTAAGAAAATAAAATTAATAATTTCATTTTCAACTAGACAAGATGTTTCAGGTCATCCAAAAGTGAAAAAAAACCCCAAACCAAACAAGGAAAGCCTTGTAGCTCTAATCGCTATGACTCACGGAAACCAGATCTAGAAAAGATGAGGCCCTTCAGTCTGAACCCTTAATCCCCTACTAGTATGCAACATCGTTCCCAGCAGCGTCTGCCAGTCCTGTTCTAAATGATGGGATTTTCCCTTGTCCCCCTGGGACACTACTGCACAGCCTAATAGAATTAATCTGCTTACTTCTCTTTCAACCCCTGACCGCTGCAGATGCAATTAGTCGTAGGTGATGGGAGGATTCTGTTTCCTACGCTGCGTTAACGAAGGCTTAGGGCTGTCTTGCCTTAAACCAGACATCAGTTGCAAGCGTGTCTGCAGGAGTGTGGCTCCTCTGTCAGTACTCGTTACAGCCCCATAAACATCCCATAACTGACAAGTTCTCAGACTCGCAGGAGCTTTGCTATAATCAGGAACTGGTAAGGCCCAGACTAATGTATTTGAATGCCTGTGAGAACGATGGTGCGATTGGAAACAAAAGTGAAATGCAAAGTCATATGCTGCTTGTGCTAGAGGCTCTCGGAGGCAATTTACTGCTCTGTTTCTGGAGCACTCTCTGGCCTCATTTTTGCTTTGTCTCTTGGACAGTTCGGTAGGAACTATATAGAATCACAGAATCATTAAGGTTGGAAAAGACCTCAAGGATCGTCAGGTCCAACCCAACACCACCCAACCCACTAACCCATGTCCCTAAGCACCACATCTACACGTTTCTTGAACCCCTCCAGGGATGGTGACTCCACCACTGCCCTGGGCAGCCTGGTCCAATGCCTGATCGCTCTTTCAGTGAAGAAATTTTTCCTAATATCCAACCTAAACCTCCCCTGGTGATAGAATCATGGAGTCATTAAGGTTGAAGTAGCTTTTTGCTGTGTGTGGTGCTGCTGTGGAGGTACCATTCAACCTTCTAGGCTTGTCTCAGATGAATATTCTGGGCTTCTGCTGATGTTTGCCGAAAGGCTCCAGTCAAATCACCGGATGGACGTAGTTACGTCAGTCGGTGCTGGAAAATCCTGGCTGATCTTATTTAGTCTGCCTCCACTTAAAGTGGAGCTTCCTTCTGTGGCATTTCACCCGTGTTGCTCCTCAAATTTGGAAAAGTTTTAGCAGCAAGAACTGTCACTCAATCGCTAAAGCGCGTGGATGGAGTTTCGACCTGTTCACACCTGGAGACTGCCGCAGCAGCTGCTCTGTGCAAAGCCTTTCTGTGCACCCTCGGATTCACCCACTCCCGGAGTGAACTGCAAACACGTCCCAGTCCAGAAGGCGGCTGCAGTGTAACTACTGTTGGATGTCTGGATGAGGCTGCAATGTGAAGCGGGGCCAGGGGTCCTGAAAAACTGTGCACATGCCAGCCTCCCCCGTGGTGGCACTAAGGGAGGAGGTCACAATCCTGTTCCTCCTCCTTCCTGACAAATCCCTGTCTCTAATGTGCCACAGCTCACCTGGAGTATCTCCTCAAATAGCCTACATCTGAACTGCGCCACTGGTCCAGTGTTTCATTGTCGAGATAAGTTAATTAAGCCTGTTAAAATTTGGCTAGGTGGCCTGCGTGTGTCAGATCACAAGTTCTTAAACGCTGAAGAGGACTGAGTTGCAAAGCTGAGTCTGCTGCTAGCTTGCCCATTGCTTTTCATTAGCTGAAATTCTCTCTGGTGCTTGGCTGCTTCAGGTGATTTTGTAGCATGCTTTAAAGGATGGGGAGGTGGTGACGGAAGCAAAGCCTAGTGATCCGTAGCGCTTCAGATCATCCGCACCTGATGTTCCCTGTCCCTGCTTTGCCAGCCAAGCTTTACCCCAAACCCGAGGCAGATGGACACTGTTTCTCCTCTACTCTTCCCTTTTGCTTTTCCCTGAAAGTTTATCTTGCTGCTTGTTTTTTTTTAAGAGCTCTGCATTAGCTGGGGGGATGGTGAAGCAAAAGGCATGCTTTAAATACAGATGCTGGTGATGGTCCTTTCAAAAACTGCATTTCGCTAGCTGGGAGCTATTGACCCCTTTCAGTGCAGTCACAAAGAGATCCAAGAGAAAATGGAGGGTGAGGGTCAGCAGGGAATATATAGAGAGAATTTTTTTTCCCCCAAGTCATCTTCTTCCTCCACCCCCTGCAAGGCTGGCTGTACAAGGAAATGGCATTGTGCTGCATTCTTTCTAAAAAAAATTGATTTTTTACCGTTGCCTTTTTTTTTTTTTTTTTTTTTCCCCTTGCTGAA
>WKFP01014305.1:533025-558113 GCA_011057875.1 Pterocles orientalis | reverse complement strand
TTTTTTTTTTTTTTTTTTTTTCCCCTTGCTGAAAGTTGTTCTGCTTTTGTGGAAGATCTGGGCAAGAGGAAAGTGGTAGGCTGCAGTATGCGTGTATACCGTCCTGGTCTGTGCAAAGGATCGTGCTTTGGTTCTGGTATCACAGTTGGTGGTCAGGCAAAGCAGCAATAGAAAATGAGGTTCCGCTGCTACGAAGGGAGCAGAGGATGTGGCTGTGCATCCTCCTGCATCCTGAACTCAGTAATAATCCCCTCGCCTTTTTATTTTTCTTGATTACGAGGATGCTCCCGGGGTGTTCCTTCCCAGATTGTCCATATTTCAGTGCTTGAAATTTTAAGGGGTGAAAATCTCTTTCCACCAGAACTTTATGATTTGTGGTGGAGAGCTGGGACAAAACCAGTGCTGTTGAACTGGGGCTTCCGTTCCTCCCCATTGCCCGAAAACGTGGCTTATGAGATGGTGCTAATCCTCGTGGTGCTGTGTTAGGTGAGGACGTGGGGATGCAGAGACCTGAACCTCCTGCTCTCAGCTTGGATCAGTAACTGGGATACAGCCGTTAGCGGTGCTCCCTGTGGTTGCCATCAGTTCTGACTCCCTGTAGTGCCCTGTTCATTCTCACTGTGAAAATCTGTTCAGCAACTGACAAGTTTTGCAAACTTCCTAAAAATAAAAGCAGGCAAGAAACCACTCCCTGTTAGAAACAGCAGCAGCAAACTTTGGGGTTCCTTTGCCATGAACATGTCTGTGTTGTGCTGAAGTGTGATTACAGAAGTGGAAAAAAGGAAAATACTTTCTATAAACATTTTTTTCCCCTGAAAAATTTTTGATAGTATTATGTTGTTGTTGTTATTGTATTGGCAATATACACTTTTGTCATTGTTAAAATGTTGAACAATTGGACAACTTTTAAGGAAATTGCAATGTTTTGAAAACAGAGGAAGGACTTTGAAAAAAGTTCAGTGTTTTTTGTAAAAACTTGGAAATAGAGGCCGCATTGAGCAAACCAAGCAGGTATGAGGCTTTGAGCAACCTGGGCTAGTGAGAGGTGTCCCTGCCCATGGCAGGGGGGTTGGAACTCGATGATCTTTAAGGTCCCTTCCAACCCAAACCATTCTATGATTCTATTGTATCATATTGAGAAAGTTCTAATTATCTTTAGAGCATGAGTTAAAATGCTTGGAGAAGCTGTGCTACTCTCCTGTCTCTGCAAAATGAGTCTCCAAGAGAATCCTCCCGTAGGATATGTTGTGTTTATGCTGGAGACACAATTCTGAAAGCCTCCTGGGCTCTACTAAGATGCTTGGATTTGCACCAGTATGGCAGGGGAACGCCCTCACGTAGCTTTGTCTTCCCAAAAGAGAATTAGTTGCCTCCCCAGCGCAGTCTGCTGTGCTATCAAGAGGAGATATCGCTCCCAGCGAGTGGTGTGGAACAGCGTGATGCCCCATGTGCTCGGTTCTCAGATTATCGATGAAGCGGCTAACGACTTCTGACACGTACATGGGTGTTGCTGAACGTCTGAGTTAACATCAAGCAGATAAATGGGATGCTTCTCACCCGACAGCTATTGTTTCAAGCTCTCGGGGTGCTTGGAACACTGCTCGGGATCTGGGCTGGGGTAGCAGGAGGTTTCAGCTCTTCATTTCTGCTGCCGGAGGTGCTGTGAGCTAATTCACCAGGCTGTGGGTGGCTGCTGGCGATGGGGTGCATGTTTGCTGCTTCTATCTCTTGGGGGTCTGGAGGTGACACAAATAGCCAGCGGTGACTCTGACAGAGGTGGATGGACCTTCTGGGAGGTATTGCCCCCGAGACTTGGAGCTGATGCTTCTGATGTTAACCATGGCGCACCTGCGGACTGGTTGTGGCGATGCATGTGTTCCGATGGAGCCGGGACCTTGTGTGACATGTAAATGATAACAGAATCACAGACTCACAGCACCGTCTGGGCTGGCAGGGACCATGGAGGCCAGCTAGTCCCACCCCTGCAGGGAGCAGGGACACCTTCCACTCCATCAGGTTGCCCAGAGCCCTGTCCAACCTGACCTTGAGTGTTTCCAGGGACGGGGCACCTACCACCTCCCTGAGCAACCTGTATCCAGGAGGAAGAATAAATTGTCATTAGAAATGTCTCCCTCAGCTCCTAGCACTTAGTTCTAACACTACAGCTTTTTTTTGCCTGACTGTATCACAGGTGAAGGGAAAAGAGGGTTTACCCAATGTGAGCGGGCAGGAAAGCCAGGCTGCCTTTCATCGCCGTGCCGAGTCCTGGCGTGGGGTGGCTGAGATGGTGTCACTTGGGACGGCAGCAGAGGCTTTGAATGCTTATTTTGAGACCTACAGAAGTACATTTGCTTTTGATTTGTGAATTTTGAAAAATAGCGAGGGGACTTAGTTTAAGAGCTGCTGGAATTATTCTCTCACTGTAGAGATTTCTCAGGAAGCAGGTATATAAGAGGGGTGCATGTGCATGTATTTGAAGCTTTTTTTTTCTCAGGCTTATGAGTAAGAGCTGGGATCAGTGAAAGGTGACAACTATTAAAATCAGTAATAAGGATAGTATTACCCTGTAAGCACTGAAGTGGGTTTGGGGAGTTTTGCATTCAGTTACTAGCCGGCATTCTGACAGCGGGAGGTACCTTAGCTCCTGGCTGCCTTTCTTCCTCATCTGCATCGGGATGGTAATACAGCTGGTAAGTTTTCTCTTCTAGAAAAAGGGGATAGAAATATTTCATTTTATGCAAAAACCGGCTTTGTGAAACTTGGCGTTCCTTGTCAGAGAAACCTGAGGATGAGAAAGGTTTCATTCTGGAGGCTTTAAAGGTTTCCTTCTGGAGGGTTTATCTTCATTTTCTTTTTCCCTGTTGTTCCTCCTTTCTGTAACAAAGCAGGAATGGGGAAGGGAAGAAAAAAAAAAAGGAGGTAATTCAGAAATTCCCTCTTCTCACATGAAAAACTGCCCATCAAAAAATGTGTATACATCTTACAAATAAATAAAAAATGAAAACCAGTTGCTTTTTAAACTTGCAGAATACATAAAAGGTTATTATTACCATTGAATGTCTTGACCTGTTTTAAAGCTGAGGTTTCTTGCTTGTGTTCTCATGTCTATTTAGTGCAAAATCTCAAGAGCTCTTTAGTCAGAGGCGCTTACACGTAGGTCAGCTGCTGGCCAGGCTCGTGCCCAGTAAAGATAATGCTAATCTAATGGCTGATTTGTCCTTTGTCAAATGACTCAGCCTCCGGTTAGCTTCTAATGGAGGTGAGCTGCATCCTTGGCAGATGTTCCGTTTGTTGACAGAGCTGGCAGAGAAGAAACTGGGGACTGACGAGCCTGGGACACGATTGTGCTGGGTGTTCAGGGCTGCTCTCCTGGGTAGGATGCGGCAGGAGCTGTGCGGTAGAGATGACACACGGGCGTTTTGTGGCCAGGTGATGTGACGGGATAGAGCGACAGTGCTCTGCGTGTGCAAAAATAAATAAATTCCAAAGAAGTATGTTTAAGCAACATAAACTTCATTTTCTAATCATTTGTGGAATGTTTTATTTTCAAACCCCCACCAGCACTCTCCAGGTGCCAATTTTCAGATGGGGGCTGTAGCTTTGGAATTTTGAAGTCTAGAGGAGCTTTAACAGTCTCCATCCCTCCAGCTTCACGGCACAAGCCAGCCCTGAGCCCGGGAGGGCAGGAGGGAGCTTCTCCTGGGAATGGGCTATTCTGTAACTGTTGGACTTGGACTGTTTCTGGCCCCTTTCCGGGGTGAGCGTTGGTGGCGGGATGTTGGAGTTTGTGGCTGCCTGACCCGCTGGTTTCCCCACGTTCTGCAGCAGGGGTGGTTATCAGGCTTGGGCATCCCTGCCTCCTGTCTGGGTACCCCTGCTGATGCTGGAGAGAGACAGACGGACACCCAGTGCCATACAGATGGCACGTATGTCGAGGCAGAATTTGTCACTGACTCCTCAAACTGACCTTGGACCATTTATAGCCTTTGTGGCTGCAAAGTACATCCAAGAGTACATTTCAAGGAGGCTAAAAATAATATCCTCAATTTTAATTTCTTTCTCCCACAAGTACTCAGTCAACAAGAAGAAAAGGAATCAGTTTGTCCTTTTTTGTTTGTTTGTTTTTTGTTTCTCATGCTTAATTTTGCAGCTCTCAGAGCGGAGCTGGAAGTTTATCACAAGTTATTGGCCTGGTGGTTGAGTTGGCTGAGTGTGTGGATCACGTTACTGGAAAGTGGAATCGCTTGCCAAAACTGCCTTTGCTTTTCCATTTCCCTTTCCATCTCCCAGTTTTGTCATGTTATCTGGTAGCAGCACTGAAGGCTAAACTCTCACTTGAACTGATTGGAACCAGGAGCTGGCATTCCGCTATTCCCTCTCCTTCTGCCAAAAGCCAATGTTCAAAATAAAGACTGTACGTTCGGACCGCTTACACGAGTACAAATTGTGGTCACTTAAAATACTTGAAGATCAGTACAGCAGGGCTCTGATCCTGCTAGTGACTGAGTATAGCCACGTGGTCGGTAAATTTGAATATATTCAACGAGTCTTCATCCCAGGAAAAGGGGATGATGGTGGCTTTTAAAAAAGAGTAATTAAATGGTATTTTGGGTTTTGGTGTTTTTTAAGATACAGTTGCAAATGACTCCAAACTAGCTAGATGTAAGTGTAAACCTGAATCCAGATGTTTAGGACTAGCAATATAAATCCCTCGGGGTACTTAATAGTCCCGAGTGTTGGGTGTACAAAGCTCAAAGTGCTGCCATAGCTGCTTGAGATCTTGGTCTTTTGCTCTGTGGTTTTTCTCTTGATCAAGAATAATGGTAATTGATTGAAACTGTAGCGATCTGATGTTTCTTGTCCTGTGAACAGAAAATCTGCTGTGTCTATCGAATCTGTGAATTACATCTCTGCACTAGATCATTTTTATGAAAGAAATTACACTTTTTTCCAAAGTCTTCACAGAGACCATAAATCTTGAAATCAAGCTGAAATTAAGCAAATAGTTTAAGTCGACAAAAGGGTTACATGTATATTTGTAAGGATCAAAATATTTACTTCCAGATTTTTTTAATGCAACATATTTTTGGTTTAGAAACGCCAGAGCTGATCCTTTCAACATTTAAAAATTGAAACCACACTTTCCTATTAAAATTTGATCCAAACTTTTTATAAAAAGAGCTTTTGGTTTGTTTGGTGTAGTGTTTTGAGGGGGTTATCTTGTGTTTAATTTTATTTTTTTAAGTTAGGAAATGTATAAAAATAAAGTTGCATTGTAAATTGATCAAAACTTTGGGGAGTTGATGCGAAGAAATACCTTTGTATTGTTTTGTTTCGGAAGAAAAGTTTTCTAGTTGAAACTGAAGCAATTCTTCCACGCTGTTTTTTTTTGTTTATTTGTTTTATTTTGTTTTGTCAGCCAAATAACAAAATGAGTTGATCATCTTGCTATGTTCTTTGTGATGATACTGACGCAGAGTAATTTCTCTGGGTTTTTTGCTAGTATAAAATCTGTTTGTGCTCCATTGCTGGAAGAGTTTGGGGTTTGCCTGGCAGGAGAATGACCACTGGGGCGTTACTCTTGCTTCTGCCCATGAGTTGCTTTTGTTGCTCGTAGTTGCAAGAAGCCTGTTTGTGGTAGCTTTTCTTATTCTTATTTTCCCCTCCACCTCTGAGTTACTGAGTACTCTCAGCTGCAAGTCAAGGAGTGGAGCATGAGAGCTCAGAGTTATCATTAAATGTTTTCTTTGATAATTGGCTTTTATTGTGTCCCGGTGGCTTGCAGAGGATTAAAACACCTGCCCTCGGCACCAGCAGTGGGCTCTGTTGGAAACCCCTGATGGATGTTGTTTATATTCCACCTCTCTCGCCTGGGTCGCTCGTACGATGCCTTCCCCAACGAGCAGCTCTCTTCTCCTCATCCCAAGTGATGCTATTACCAAGGAATGTTGGCCAGATCCCATCATACACATACTGGAGGTGCCCCTGGATTTGGGGTTTGAGCTTGATTTAAAGGCGAGGAGCTGCAGGAAGGGAATGTTGTTTTTCTGGAGGGACCCAGGCTGTGGTGTTTTGCAGAACTGTTGTAGATGTGCTCATCAGGCAGGGAGGTCTGTGGGTGCAGGGGAGGGCTCGGCGAGCTTTTCAGATGTTTCCATGTGCCGCTCAGGGCTGCTGTCCCAGGCACGTATTTCGTTAATGCTTCTGGGAAAGGCACTCTGGGAATAATCAGTCAGCGTTGCTCTGGGTTTCTTCTTCATCAGAGCTGCTCTGTCAAGTCTTTCAGTGCTGCTCATTTCGTTTGTAATTTCTGAACAAGGGATCGATTGGCACAGACTAGCACCAGGCAGAAGAGTCTGGTCTTGCAGTGGGCTAAGCCTACTTTCTCCAAAGGTTGTTTAAAGCTGAAGCTGTCCTGAAGAAGCCTGTGGTGGTAGGGTTTTGCTGGAATGTGGTCTGATCAGCGGTTTCCTAGATCAAGATTAGGTTGTCAGCTTGGATCTTTGCTGTCACCTCTGATCTGGAGCACTCTTTGTCTCAGGAAGGACCTCTGTGCTTCAGCATTGCAGGAGTGCTGTATTGCTGAGCTGCCCCTTTCCCCATCTTTCTTCTTTACCCTGCCTCCACACTCTTTGGTACAACCTAGCTCTGCCAGTCAACTGCTTATTGTCTTCTTGCTTTTGCTGAGGCAAGGTGGCAAAGGGCTTTGTTGCAAAACCAACACGCTGGGGAGGGAAAGGCTGTACCGAAGATTTATGTTATTTAAAACAGTCTTTATATGTGCAGGAGGGGGGAAGCTGGTTTGGTGTGAAAGATAAGGAGAACTTTGCTTTCCCTTTGAGTGAATCTGTGGGCAAAGTGTGATGAAACATGTAGATGTGGTGCTTCAGGACATGGTTTAGTGGGTTGGGTGCTGTTGGGTTGATGGTTGGACTTGATGGTCCTTGAGGTCTTTTCCAACCTTCATGATTCTAGGATTCTATGAAATCCAGAAGCACCTGGTACCCAGGTCTCAGCTCACACTTCTGACTTCAGCAAATTCTTATAAAATTGGTGTATTTGGCCGGGGAGGTCACACCCTGTGTTGCAAAGAACCTGCCCTTCTGGCACCAGAGCTGCCCTTTGTGGCAGTCGTGGGAATTGCCAGATTATGAATTAATGACCTTGAGGACACTTGTATAATATTGCACTTTGGCCAATCCCTTCTGATGTTCCGTGGCATTGCTCACAAATGAGCACTGGGCTTATTTTTCCCCAGAGTTCAACTGGAGGTGATGCTATATTCCAGGGAGGTAGTTCTTTACCTCTCTTAATGAGTAACTTTATGCTGTGCGGTCTCCTACAGTAACAGCTGTCACCATGAGAAGGAAAATAAACTGTTTGCCAAGGCAGTGAGGCTGTAGAAATTGTGAAGAGAGGAGGGAAGGCACGGGCAGGGAGCTGAGATGTTGGTAGGAGCCATGAGAATTCCCAAGCTCCAAAGATTGCTCCTGATTTGAGCGTTTCGTGCACCCTTAGGTAGTGTTTGTTTAATATTTCTAGTCGTCGTGAATGAAAGCAAAAATCCTGACTGGATAGTATGTCGTAGAGTAATGACCATAGAATCCTAGAATCATTAAGGTTGGAAAAGACCTCAAGGATCGCCAAGTCCAACTGTCAACCCAACACCACCCAACCCACTAACCCATGTCCCGAAGCACCACATCTACACATTTCTTGAACACCTCCAGGGATGGTGATGCCACCACTGCCCTGTGCAGCCTGTTCCAATAATCAGTCTTGCAGTGAAGGAATTTTTTCTAATATCCAGCCTAACCTCCCCTGCTGAGGAAGGTTGGCCCATCTTGTGTGTCTGCTGTACAGTGTTGGGCAGCGAGCGATGCTTAACAGCATCAAGTAAGGTGAGAAAGGGCAACTGTGACCTCTTTTTGATAGTAGACATAGGGTTGGTTTTTTTTTTAATTGTCTCGTTTGAATCAGAGCACCTTAGTGCAGCAGTGGGTCACACAGTTCTTTCTTCTACTTGTGATCATTCTTCCCTGTATATCTGCCATTGTATGATGTCCATATGGCAGCTCCAGCAATTGTTTGGGAGGCAGCTGAACTCTACAGAAGCTCCATGAGTACACTTCCAGTTCTCTGTCAAGTAACTTCATCCTCTGCGATTTGTGTTTGGAGCGCCAGTGGCCTGTAGATCAGCTGTGCATTGAAGATGCTCAGAGACCAGCTTTGTGTGTTTTTTATCTCATGTCTGTGGCTTTCTTAGTTCCTGGTGTTCTTTGCTCTCTCTTCACATATTGAACCTCTGCCAAAGTAAGCCCATCCCAGTCTCTGTCAGCATCAGTTGGGCAGGGGAGGAGAGTGCAACAGGGCGTCATGAGCAGACCTGCCCAAAGCACTGGGAATGAAGCTGGGATGTCGCTGGAGTTAGTGGTGATACTCCCACTCACCTCCTTGGCAGTGGACGCTTAGCCCCTTACCGGTGAAGAACTTGTGTGAATGTAAGGACTAACAGATCGTTTGCTCTCAGCTGAACTTTTCTCCCGCAGACCAGCTTTGAAGCCTGTGGGATGTGTGTGTGTGTCCATTAATTATGACACTGAGAGGTTTTGCTGGCCAAAACGCAGCTCCAGGAACTGGGACTGCTCTCTGTAGGTGGCTAGGAAATTTGGCGAGTTCCTGCAGCAGGAGGAGATGTGGATGGAGGTGAGAGCATACACAGCACAGAGAAATAAAAGAAAAAGTCACAGTAAGTTTTGTGGACTGTCCCTGGTACCTTCCCAGTGAGCAGTGCTGGGAAAGCAGGCAGCCCTAAGGAGACCTGGAAATGTGCTTTGGTTGCTTTACTCTCTGCCTATATTCTTTAAGATTGGGAAAGCTCCTTCTCTCCAACACTCTGGGAAATCTGGGGGGTACCTGCCCCAGCTGGTCCTCCTGTGCCTTGCAGAGGTTTGCAGAGCCTGAGTGATGCCAGTTGCCTGGATACAGCACAGCCCCCCCCCCAGCCAGCCCTGCAAAAGCAGGGGGCTGTAGGGGGGGCATTAAACCCAGTGCACTTGGAGGCAGGAGCATCGAGTCCACCTGATGCAGCTTTGTAAGCTCAGGGTTCCCTTTTTTCCTTTGCTGTCGTTATGACTATTTATCATTATTATTGATAGGAGAAAAGTGCAACCCAGCTGCTCGGCGCAGAGATCTGAGGGCTCCCGCAGGGTGAAGCGCTTCACACCACTTAGAAAACCAGCCATTGTGCTGTCTCTCCAATAAGCATTTTATTTCACGTGCTTGTTCCGAGCCTCCTGCTGCTGCTCACGCTCGACCTGCTGACAAGTCGCCTTCCTGGCAGCACAGCATCAGAGCCCGCGAGCTGCCTTCCCTCCGGCTGAGACCCTGGGAGAACAATATTGAAGAAGAGAGCGACTGTTGAATATTTAAAATAAAGTATTTCCTCTTCAACATGAAAATGCTCTTTGCACTCCCTACGCATCGCTGCTCGGTGACAGCGACCGGCCAAGTCGTGCATTATTCCTGCGTTCAGGCAGGACTTGGCCAACAGTGGCGCAAGAACTCTTTGGCTGAGCACGCAAAAGCTCGTCAGTAGCAGGATGCTCTGTTGTATAGCGCTTGTATAAACCTCTATGAGCTTTACTAACTAGGATCAGTCAAAAGTAGTTTTTAAACTCAGTTACTTTAAATTTGGGCTTGTTCGTAGCGTGATGCGATGGGTTTTGCTGTATATGTCTGTAGAGCACTGTGCCGTTCCAAATGGCATTTGGGAACCGTGTCTGTGAGTGTTAGTAAAGTAATGATAATTAACCTTTCGATTGAAATAGCACACAAGATCTCTTATTATGAGCTAGGGTCTTTTCGTTTGAAGCACTGTGAATTTTCCTGACAGAAGTACTGATCTAGGAACACATACATTCAACTTCAAGATGAGGAAAGAAATAAGTATGACACAGTGAGGGGGAAATGAACGCTTGAGCAAAGCCACGTTGGAGTCAATTACCTTTCTACCAACCTTACTGGGCACTGGCTTTGGTCTTAACCAGGCTCCATGCTGGGCTTCTGGAAACACTTTGTCATCATATCCATGACTTGGAGCTCAACAGTGGACACACTGGCTCATCTTCAGTGCTGAAGGAGGACAGCACCTAACTTGGAGCTAATGTTAGAAGCAAAACTGTTGGAAGAGTGAAAACACTGGATGGTTTCAGGACAGATAGCAGAAGGTCAGGAAACATGGAGAAATTTTTCCTAGGTCTTTAGAAAGCATTTATTAAGGTATTTGCGTCTGCAAAACGAGTGCAAAGTGATCAGCGACGCAAGTGGGTCGTTCTGATGTTGCAGTTCCATTTACACATGCGTGAAGAATGGATGGAGGATGAAAGATGTGGCACCAGGCTGAAGATCAGAGTCTGCTTTGTCTTGGCTCTGTGTGTGTGTATGCATACATACATATATATGCATGAAAACGTGCCGCTGGTAGTCACCCTGTTCACAGAAAGCTTGGTATCTGCTGCGAGCAAAAAGGACAAGCCATGGCCGTTCCTACTGAAGGTGAAGTTAGACATCAAATTGCTGTACACTGCTACAAAGGTTTTTTTGCCATATAAGTTGTTTCTTCGTTTCTTCTTCCTGTCTTCATAAATTTGTTAGGTGTTTTGCTAGCTCGTTTGTTTAGGGAAACCAGCTACACCCTGGCTAAGGATGTCAGTAAAATGCTCTATCTTAATCAGATTTTAGTACTAATATCCCTTTGACCTGTTGCATTAAGCTCTATACAGCATATAAATTTTACTGTTTAAAAGTAAAACCACACTCTTTACCCTAATAATTTTTTTTCCCTAATATAGACAGTGGGCAAAAAGGCTGCATAATTTCTGGGCTGAGTGTGCACTCTGGTTCCTGCTGAAATGAAGAGCGGAGGAACATTTTTGGGAACCGTATTAGCTTGGAGGAGCTTTAAAAGACAGTTGACCAGAAAGGAGCTGAGATTGTACAGTACCCACTAAAGAGTTTAGCAGGGTGTTGAGCTTCAAATCCTTTGGGAAACTAAAAATGGGAAACAGGACAAAAAGGGGCATAATTGTTTTTGTGAGGTTAAACAGTTAACCCCTCCTTCTCGATGCAGCACCATCCAAAATTCAGCACTTAAAATAATGAAAGGGAGATGGTACAAGATGAGCAGACTTTTAATTGCTTTCTTTACCTCTAGCTGTGGTCCATCCAAGATGTATAAGCCTTGGTTTTCTGTGGCTTTATGGAAAATGCTCTCTTCTCTTTCTGAAGGATGCGGAAGGGATGGGGTGTCAGAGCTGAGTTTGAGCATAGCCTCAGAGCATTTTGATGGTGGTTCAATGACATGGCAGAAGCTTCTTTTGCCCATTACTGATTTTTTTGGTTGGTTGGTTGGTTGGTTGTTGTTGTTCTTTTGAGAACAATGTGCCTGGAAACCAGAAGGTCATGGTGGCCTTCAGAGTGATTTATGTGGTGATGATGATGATGGTGATGATGATGATGACTTAATATAGTGGAGACGTCATAGACGTACATTTGGAGTTGGGTTAACTGAATTAAATTTTTTTAAATGATTAAGACACAGCATATCAGCCTATCAGAATGAAACTCATATCACTAATTAGAGGAAAATAATTAGGATCAAATGCTGAATTTAGATTAAACAGTAATTTGCAGGAGTGTTTGTTTAAAGAAGAGCCAGCACAAGGAATCTTGGCCCTGAGGATCACCAGGAAAAAGCCTCTTTATGTATTATGGCCATGTAGCAGCCAACTCTAGAGATGACTTGCTGGAAGTGACAAGTTTGATTTATTACCCGCTGCAGCTTTGAGAGTGTTTGCAAGCTGAAGTATCTGTTATGGTTAGGATGACTAGCAGGGGGTCTTTATTTATTTTAGTGAGATAAAGAAAATAAATACCTTTTTTTTTTTTTTTTTTGGTGGCTTCTGGACATGGATGACATCTGTGGTGACTTTTGGTTCTGGGCTGCTCGATGCCACTTGCACTTTCCCTACTACAAGGGGAGCTGAGCTGGTCAGCAGGGGAGAGCCCGTGCGCGGTGCTCCGGCGCTCACCCCATTGCAGTGGGGTGACAGCAGAGGGACAACGGGGCCTTGCCAGAGGCACACAGGTAGATCTGGCAGGGCAAAAAATGTATCCTGTTAACCTGGTAGGAATTTCTGAGCAGGTAGTGAGGATCCATGCTCCCCATGGAAGTTTTCTGCTGTTTCTGGTATATCAGGAGGTCTGCAGCTGCTTTGGGTTTTCTGTCTTTTAAAAAAAACAGATGTGTCCGTGCATTGCAGTTGGAACATCTCTCAACATCTGGGTGGAGTGCTCTGTGGAAGATGCTAAGATCCAGCTAGTTAGTTGTTCTGTATACTGTTCACTCCAGTACTGTCTTTCATCCCAGCTTCCCAAAACATTTCCTAAACTGTACACGGTAGAATTGCAAGTGTCCTTCTGAGCAGGGACACAAGCAAAACACTGATGCCTTTCCTGAAAAGTGTTGCTTTCCAGACTCAAAAGACTAGGAACTTTAGCTGTGTAGAACATTGCATGATCTTTAAGGTAGGGTCACGCAGAAGAAGATGTGTTCTGTTCCGTCTGCCTCGTAGAATCATTTGGGTTGGAAAAGACCTCGAGGATCATCAAGTCCAATCTGCTCGTGAAGCAGATCTCAGGTTTTGCAATTTTAGGGAATTTTTCATCTCTTCTGTTGTGGTCTGAAAATATAGACCCTGCTGTAGTCTTAGGTAAAGGAATGAAAAAAAAAAAAATCTAGGTCTCTTGTCACCACAAGATGCCTCCTCCAAGAATCACCTTGGTTTGGCCTGGGGAAATTTTTGGGTCAATAGCTAGCAATTAGGTTGCTTTTGCTGGCCAAGGGAAATGTTTATTCAGTTCCTTGGTGAGAACTGAGCAGACCAGGAACATCAGCCTCGATCTTCTGTATCTCAGGTTAATGCCCCATGGACCATACCTCCTGCTAGTTAAAACTTTCTCTCTTGACTAGATTTAAAAGTTCCATCCTGAATTCACAGAAATTAAAAAACAAAAAGTGTTAAACCAAAATGAAACAACAATTCTCTCTCTCCAAACTGAAATAAATTCTCAGCTGATAGGTTCAGGCTTCATCTGGAAGATGCAACGGACTCGCAGGAAGTCCATGATGTTCCATCATCCAGAATGACAGCAAATAGATGAGCAGTCCCCCCCAACTCACTGCCACTAGGATATAGTGGTTAGTTATAGTTAGTTATAGATAGTTATATTTGCAGAAGGTCAGGGTTTTTATTTTGCATAGTATCAGAAACTAATTAGCCATTCATATATCAGTAGCTTCTATATCCCCATCCCTACATAAGTGGAAGATTTCACTGTGCAAAACCCCACTTGCACAGGGGTTGCACTGGAAGGCAGTGGCTTTGGTTTTTTTTTAATAGAAAAGCTGTAAATGTGGCGTGGGCAGCAGAACTGCAGAAAGATGAAGAGACTTCAAGAAGTTACAAAATATGTCTTGGAACTCATGCTTTTAGCTTCCAGCTAAGCTGTCTTACCAAAAAAAAAAAAAAAAAAGGTGTTTTGAACCTTTTTCTGCCTTTTTTTGTTTGTGCTGAGGAAAAAGAAATAAAGCTCATGAAAGCAAACTCCTTCAGCTGAGACCCATCTCTTTATGCCATCTGTATTACCAGTGTAGGTTTGTTATTTTGCACAGCCCTGGGTAACATTAGCTGGATATCCAGCATAACCAGAGAATATCCTTGCTGGGTTGACTAATAATGAAGAAAAGATGAACTCTCCTCTTCTGAACTGTCTGTTTGCTGCACTTGGCTGATCCCCTCCTGCTCTCTGTCTTGATATCCTTGTCAGCCTGCTGGCAAGATGCTGGAGCAGCACCAGCCATCCAGTTAAAACAGAGAGGAGCCAGGAGTTTTCAATCAACCCACATTTCCTTGAATACCTTCTGGACATTCATTCCCATTCCTGTAAAAATGTCTAGGCAACTCGTTGCTTAGCATTTCACCTACTTTTGTAGCTGCTACTTGACAACACTCTGATTTTAAACCATAATTTTACAAGTGTTACTATCTTTTCTTTTTCATTGTGCATTTTTAAATGCTAAGAATATGTGCAGGGCAGAGAGTGAACCAGTGTTGTAAGAGGTAATACAGAGTTCTGCTCATTCTTGGTTCTGTTGCCGTTGACTACATTTCCACTGCTTCAGATGATTGTAAAAAAGAGTATATTGTGGATATTCAGATTATGTTAAAAAAACAGCCCTTTATTTGGGAAGAAAAGTTCTGTGTTTAGTCAGGGTGACCATAGCTAAAATCTTTGCTGGTCCTATACCTCCAGGAAAGAATATTCCATTTTCCTTTTCTGAGAAAAAAAAACAAGTAGGTTCAGGAAAAAAAAAAAAAATCTGACCAAGACATTGCAGAGGGTTTGCATATTAGAAGGACAGCTGGCTCTGTCCCCTTCGCAGCCACCCAGCACACTGCGGATCTGTCCCTTCTGTGCTCACTGTCCCTTACTCTCCTGAACACTAACCTCCCCGTGCTCCTCCCTCCTTATGGGGAAAAAGAATGGGGGGCAAAAGAGTTTGTTGAAATTTTTTTTTTTGACTGGAGGTGCATTAATAAGCCTGCTTGCATGATTAAAAAAAAAAGGAAAACACACCCTCAACATGATGAAAAATAAATCCCACTGAGTCTTCAGCATCCTGCCTGAGTCACTAATTCCCCAAGGCAGAAAACAAAGCGTGGAAAAAAAGTTTGTTTTCACATAGCAAAGCCAAAACACATCCATCCAATTCTGATTTAAGATGAGTCCTGGGAGACCATCTCGTCTTTAATGTGACATGGGGACAGCATAAGCCACTTGACAAATACACAAATTGATTTTTATTTTTTTTTTTCTTCATCCTTTAGACAAAACCCCTGTTAATGTCCATGGGACTCATGCCGGCGTGTGTTTTGTGGCTGGAGCTGCCCCAACGCGTCCAAGGAGCAGCGATGGCTTGTGCTGGGGCACGGGGAGGAGGGTTTGGCTGTGTGAGTCAGATTTTCCACAGGCTGCAGCCGCCAGCACCAGCAGGACTGTGCCCAGTGCCCTGCACAGGCTCCCCCCATCACTCCTCTTCTGGTGCTTTTTGCACCTTTGTGAAATCCCTGACAAAGGCTTCAGCATCGTAAGGTTTCTACAAATAACGCCTGCAGCTCGTGAGGCTTTATGCTTTCCCTGCTGAAGGCAGTTTATAATACTGGGCTCTGGAATTGCACAGGTTTGATGGACGTTCTCTGCCGGTGATGGGCTGAGAGCGGAGTTGGTGCGAGCAGATGAGCCCTGGCTGGAAGCAGCCTGTTAAATGCTTTTCCGTGAAGTACTGCTGCAGAGCGCGGGGCTCGAGCCAGGAGCGTGATGGAAGGTGCATTAGTACTGCTGCTCTGATTACTCTGCTGTTCTCGTTTACAGCTTTAATGGTTTGTTAATAACGTCTGATTTCAGAATGTAGTCTAGCCCATCAACGAGGGGTGGCATAATGGCATTAATGAGGGTAATTGAGGTTGTTGCTATAATCTTGTTTGCTCTTTGGTTTGTTAATTGAAAATGACTTATCTTCATACATGATAGAAAAATAAATTGTTCCTCTGTAGAGCCCGGGCATCTTGAAGGGAAAAGGGATGTGTCGGTCCTCAGTGTTTACGGGTTGTTGCTGTATCTGTACAGCGGTGAGCGTACAGAAGTGAACCAGTGGAATAACGTGTTGGGTATTGCGTGTCTGCGTTTATATTTCGTATAAATAACAGCATGTGCTGGTGCTTAGGGCCTCACGCATCTCTTGTTGCAAGACCTAGTGCCTGAGCCTGTCGGGGATACCTGCGATTGATTAGAGAGCGGTTACAGGAGGAAATGGAAACGAGAGAGGGGCTGCAAAGTGTTTAACCCCCGGGAAGGAGCTTGGCGTTTCATCTTCTGTCAACGCTTGCCCTTCACTACTATTAACATTAATTATGGAGATACTTATGTGAACACCCTGTTAGCCCTAATTAGAGCTGATGGAAGAAACGTGTGGATGTTAACAGGACAAGAGACAACCAAGCTTCCATTCCTAAGGTTAAATATTCAGTAGCTCCCTCTTAGACATCTCCAACATCCTATAATCATGCAGTCAGACTTATGCAAAAGCAGAACAGTTTCTCCTGCCTATTTTTTCTTTTCTTTTTTTTTTTTCCTCCCTAGTTGTGGCCACCTTACACTATTTTTGCTGAAATTAAAGAGCAGAGAACAATGTGGCGCTGACCTTGGTTACCTTTGCTAATGTAATTGCGCTACCTCTCCTCTATTCATAGTACACCGCAGAATCAGACTTTATTAGCAAACCATTTGCTGTCCCTTCTACTTTCCTTTTAATGAATGCTGCTAGAGTCGCTGGCTTTGTTCTAAACAGAGCTCTCATGATGAAGGGCTCAGGACCTGAGCTCTTGAGTAGGTCACGTAATACCCAAGGTCTGTAAAGTTCCCGTCGCTGTGCTATTGTTTGAAGCTGTAAAGATAAAGAACCTTCCTCTTGCTTGCACTCAGGAGCTAGCTTCCATATTTTGAAAACCAGCATCGCTGAAGCATTGGGGCTGTGGAATTTACAGGTTGTCTCGTTGTCCTGCTGTAGTGTATGACACCATGTCCTTGCCACCAACCTCTGCCCAGCAGGTCAGTGTCCTCCTGGAAAGGGTCTTTTCGGGACTGGCTTGGAACTTTGGGACCCTCCCTGAGAGCCCTGAGCCTTCCTTAGGTGGTGTCCCTTCCTTAGGTGGTGTCACACACTCCTCGGGGCAGGGTGTGCTTCCTTGGGGTTCAGTTCCTTTGCCATGGGTGTACACGATGGTCTCAGGTGGTGTATGGGGCACAAAGTGCATTTATTTTCCCTTGATGTTTCTGTCTGGTTTGATGATTGTGTCATTGCAAGTGCCTCTCTTATTTTGTGGTGGTCACAGAATCTGTTCAGCTTTAGATTTAATACTGCTTTCTTGATTTAATAGAAGATAAAATTTTAGAATTTTATAAAATTGAATTTTAATTCGTTTCCAAACTAATGCTTTCACAAGTCAGATCTACATGGACTTTTTTTCCTTTTTTTTTTGTTTTTGTTTTTGTACATTTTTAATGGCTGTGTAAGGCTTAAAGTGCCCATATTTAAACTGGTGGGACAAAAAGATGTCATCTCACTCAGATGCTTGTTTGAATCTCAAAATGACTGTATTTTGAATTCTATCTTTCTAGGCATTTCTTTGCCTGTACTGAAAGCAGTAGAGAAGCCTGGCACTCATATAGGATACTGAATTAAATTCTGGAGCAAAGCCCCATCAGCTTTCTAAAGGACACTGAGCGTCATCAAGGCTTTCAGACTGTCACGTGGAAAGCCACCGAAGGCTGATGTGGTATTAATGTTCTGATGCCAGGTGGTTTGTGTCTCATCGGACATGCAGAGTGGTGACCACAAATCTTGTTTTGAAATTTGCCGTGTAGTTCATCGCCAAATGTGTTCGCACAGTAAGACTCCCCTGTATTTTCAGAAAGATTCTTCTCCCCGTGCTGAGGGCAGTGATGGGAGAAGAGGCTGTTAGATGCTGTGTGACTTGAGCCAACTTGTCCTTGCTGCAGAGCTCAGAGCAGCTCTGTTGCCTACCCTGGGAGAATGCCCTGAAAGAGCTGTCTGGGGATGGCTTGAACATCCCGACGTGTCTCAGCCTAAGCCCGGGCTGCTTTGGCTGCTTGCCCTGCAAACTTGGCTTGGATACTTTAAAAAAAAAATGTGGTGTTTTGGGGGCTGAAAGGCAGCAGCATTGCTTTCAAATTTCCTGCTGATCCAGAAAAGAGCCATAGTGAAGGTGAGGATATAGCGAACTTTTTAGCCACTGGAAAGTGGTGGGATTTTGCAGTGGGAATTCAGCCCAGTCCCGACTGACGTGGAGGTTAGCCTGTGGAGTCCTGCCCCTCACAGGAGATCTGGTTTTATCAATAGGTTCTGTTTGTTGTCTTCCCTAAAAAGCTTCCCCAGTCTTAGCAAAAAATCGGAATTGCCAGATGGGGTCAGACGGTGTTCGTGCTGCTTTTTGGGTGCGAAGAGCAAGGTGCTCAGCAGCCCAGCTACAGGTTGGGTTTGGTGCTGGTTTAAGGCCGTGTGAGCTGCATTATGGTTGGTGTTTCAGATCGTGCCTTCATAACTCACTGGTATGATGGGAATTATCCAGCCGCCCTGATGTGAATTAGACAAAGTGTTATGTCATCAGTCTCTAACTCCTGACTTCTAGCAGGTATAGTATCAGTGAAGACGGAGTAAAAGAAAAACTCATCACCATCCAGGGTATTTCCATGGCTATATTTGCTCTTTCATTTTTGAAACAGTCCTCGTACTCTGTCAGCACGTGCCAACGCTTACGTACACGTGTGATTGATGGTGCTTCAGGTTTTGCCCCAAGCTGTTCCCAGTCTGCTTGCAAGCGATGCTGGTAGTGAAGTTCCCACTGCTGCCCTGGTGTGTTCTTTAGATTACAACAGAGCTAAAAATGTGCTGGCCCTGAACCACTTCCCAACTAGAGACACAACCCTTTTCCCCCCAAAGCTCACAAACCTTAAAACAAAGCCCGCCTGGGGAGCCTCTTTGGCAGCGTATTAAATATTCTCGCTGAGAAATGGTTTCGTACAGTGATGGCCTTCCGAATATCAGCACAGGGTGATCTGTGGTATGTGGTTTGACCCGCTTTCACCCCAGCCAGTCTCCTGGAGATGCAGAAAATATCTGTTCCGTACAAAGGTCTTGTCTTTCAGGCCAAGCAGACGGGGTTTATTTACAGTGCTGGCTTTCTAAGAGTGGACATTAGACTTTTGGGGAGTGAAATCCACCCCGCTGAGGCTTATCCGTGTCGTCGGCACCTAAGCTGCTGTCTGTGTGTGCAAAAGTCCTGCTCCCCCAGTCCCTCTGCTAGAGACTGCCGCAGATGCGCCGTGCTTGGGTGATATTTTGTGAGTATGTATATTGTTCACTAAAGGGAAGGAAGGAATGCTCGTTTAACTTGTTCCTAACATTAAACATTTGACCCAGGTTCAAACCTTAATGAAGACTAGATCCCCGATTTTCCTAGGTTTTTACATCCCTAAAAATTCTTTTTCTTTTTTTCTTTCTCCTCTGAAGAAGCGTTAAGTCAGTCAGCAATATAAGTGGGATTTGAGCCTGAAGGGGCAAGGAGATTTCCATCGGGCTCCCCAGTTCCCCTCCCCACATGGAAGGATGCAGTTATTGTGGGGAAAGTGTTACAGGTGGCAATGGAAACGTGTTCCCCCATATTCTTACCTCAAACAAGTAAAGCTGTGGCCTCCTCGAGACTCTCCAACGCACACACCCTCGATTGCCTGGTTTTCCTGCAGTGGGAAGCAGATGCCTTGGACCCCAAGAACCCCCTGAGCAGGGCATGGAGAGATGCCCGGAGGCATGGCAGTGTGTGGGGCTGGCTGTGATGCTTCATAAACACAGACGTTTAATTAGGCACCTTTTATGTCTTAATTCCGGGAAGTGCTGAAGTGTGCTGGTGTGGCCGGGCTCCCCGGAGCGATGCTGGGAGAGGTGGATGTGTTGCCATGGCACTGGGAGCTTGTCTCCAAACTCCGCCGCTCCAGCAGCTGAGCCAGCTCCCGGCAGCACGTCCTAATTGCGGCTGTGCAGCAACAAAACAAATACTCGGCGATTTCCATCAGGGCTATAATCAAAGGAGCATCCCTTGCTTTTTAATATGTGCTGAATGGGTTCATTTGTAAGCTTATTACGACTTCAGAGAGAGAAGCTATTAGGGTGATCATTAGCCCGCGCCTGTGCAGGATAACCCCCTTTTCAGTGTCTGCGCTGCCCGATGCATTAACAGTCACCAGCCACACCGGCTTTCATGTTTGCCTTGTCCATGAGTGAGGACAAAAGGGAAAGGAGAAGGGGGACGGCGAAGCGCACGCTTTCAAAATAAGTTGGGATGGAGAGAAAAATGAGGTGTGAAGAGAGCAGCAAACTCACTAGCGTGATATTGTCTGTCTTGCTGCAGTATCTGTTTTCCGCTGGGAAAGCAAAAGCAGCTGGGAGCCAGCCTGCGATTCTTGGCTCGTATATCTCACTTGGTCCCTCTGCTCCTGTCGCCTCCATATGAATTGTGCTGAGGGGCTTTTGTCTGCCTGGAACCTGACTGCTGCTGGAGCACGTAGACTCTACATCTTCATTATGGGATATATTAACTCTTGTTTCCTGCAGGATATCTGAAGTTCTGGTGTGGGCTGTGGCCACGGGTCTTTTTCTGGTCCTTCCTACTCTTTCTTAATCAGAAATCAGAAATATCTGTAGCAAAAGACATTGGGCGGTTGGGTGTTCAAACCTTAATTGGGATAGGCACAGCTGAGATCAGTCATGTTGACCTTTCAAACCGCATTAGTTGCAGTTTAATGTCTTTAGAGTGAGTTAAAGGTGCTGATTACAGTGACACTCAGTTGAGATTTGCACGTGGAATACAGATGAGATGCGTATCGGTTTGGCTATGGGCAGGGTAACTTAGACTTCGTGTCTGCCTCTCTTCCCGAGGTCGTTTCCCGTGACCTTTGCTGCATTCATGTTTTCCTGGGCATATCACACCTATAGCCCATGATATGTATCTATTTCCTAAATAAATAAAGCACTCCGAATGGTGAGCTCTGTGGGATAAAGAATCTCCTTCTGTGTTTAGAATCCATGGCTCTTTGGGATGCATTATTCTTCTTCTTCTTGTTTAAAATATTTTAAAGTTGACCATGATCAGATAAATAACGCTACTTCTTAGATTTCCAGCAATATTATTTTCTGATTTCTTTATTACTGAGATCCCTCCTTTAAGATCTACTTTTCTTATAGGATGTTTTTCCGAACCTTTGCTTTTCTAGACTGACTAAACCTGACTGAGCTGACTGTTTTGTTTTTGCATCTGTGTAGGCAGTTACCTTGAACAAAGAGAGTTTATTTTTCTGTTTTTTTTTTGTAAGATAGTTAATGCATTCAAAGTTCCATTTGGAATTTCTTTCTTAAAAGCAATCAAGTTTATTAGTCACCTGATTAAATGGTGTTAAAGGGTGGGTTGCCATTTCTCCATCTCCTCCTTATGCAAAAGCACTGAAAACAAAAACAGAAAAGCAGCTAATCTACTGATCTGGAGCTCCGTTCTGCGCTAAAACAGGCGATAAAAGCGGAGGGCATCCCATTCCCTTGCCTATGGGCTCTGCCCAGCTGACGTGGGGCTGCTTGTCCTTGCTAAGGAGAGATCATCGTCATCATCATCATCTTTTTGACAGGACGAGCCCCGTGACTCATAGTAATCCATTTTTATTCTTTCCTTGCTTTGAAATCAATCATTTTCCCCCTCCGCCTTGCTTCCCTGAAGCCCGCAAAGTCTCAGGAAACTTCTGAAAACATTGGAAATCCCGCTCTGACGAGGACAAGGTTGCCCAGTGCTTCTGAGATATATTCCTGCCTCCTTCGAAGCAGCAATAATGCCCCAAGCTGCCGAGGCGTTTGCTGCAAACACAGCAAGGGAAGGGGAAGGAGAAGGAGCACTGAGGCGCCGGGCATTGTGAAGGTGAGATGTGCCGGGCTCAGGGAAGAAGTGGCAGGCGTTTACCCTGCGTGTTAAATACCCTCGGCGTCTGGAGGGCCGTGCGAGCGTACGGAGCGTGGCTGTAAGAGGTTCAGCCTAGCCCTCTTTTTCCTCCTGCGTGTGGCTGATGTGTTCTTACGCACAGCCTTTTGGTGGCAGAAACATGTCTCCGTTAAAAGCAGACAGAGGAGCATCGGGATATGGCCCGCTCGTCCCCAGCGCTCTGCTTGGGTAGTTGTAGGAGCAGCTCGGATTCATTTAAACACCCATCCCATGCCTCGTATCATTTTAGTGTTATAAAAGCCAATCAGGTTATTGTTTTACGGTTTAAGATGCCCCTAAGGGCTTTGCTCACTCAGCCGTAGTGAGGAATTAAATGCTGTCAGGCAGGGCAGCAACCTCCTTTGCTCCAGTGTGGCAAGGCAAGCCAGTCAGCGCTGGGAAATGGGCCGGTATTACAGTGGCATTAGCATTTTAATGCAGCTAAAGAGGAGGCAGATTGACTGTAATTCAGTATCTAGTTGCATGGCCTTGTGCAGGTCCCTTCATCGCTGCTCCGCAGGGACGGTTATCGTTCCGCGGTGCACTTTGGAGTTTAATTGGATTTACGTGCAGCAACGTAGTCATGTCACAGCAATGCCTCTGCTATGCAAGTACTATGAAACTCCAGTGCAATTAGTTATTTATGGAGGTGCAATAGTTACAGGATAATGTACGGGGCTGACAGCTTGTGTCAAGTTCAGGAGCAGCAAATGTTTTACTTTTTTTCTGAAGCCGTTGCAAAGGAATGATATTAATCTGATCCTGCTTCCAAAGAGATGTTTCTCCTCACCCTTCGACACAGAAGCACTGACCTATTGCAGAGATCCCACAGGACACTATTTCTGTCTTTAGCTTCTCCTTTGGCTGGACGTACGGGCTGGCATGTGTTTTGGTTTCTGTAGATCCTGCCGCTGTGGTGAGCAAAGGGCACTGGCAGTAGCTGGAGGCACTTTCGGGGCAGGACACCTGTAAGCCATTCATCTGGTGGCCTTGCGGCACTAGTTAACGTGGGGGAGACTGGATTTCTCCCGAATAACTTATCACTCTCTACAACTGCCTGAAAGGAGGGTGCAGTGAGGTGGGTGCTGAGCTCTGCTCTAAAGTAACAAGTGATGGGACAAGAGGAAATGGCCTCAAGTTGCACCAGGGGAGGTTTAGGCTGGATATTAGAAAAAAATTATTCACTGCAAGAGTGATCAGGCATTGGAAACAGGCTGCCCAGGGCAGTGGTGGAGTCACCATCCCTGGAGGGGGTCAAGAAACGTGTAGATGTGGTGCTTTGGGACATGGGTTAGTGGGTTGGGTGGTGTTGGGTTGACGGTTGGACTTGGTGATCCTTGAGGTCTTTTCCAGTCTTAATGATTCTGTGATTCAAAGACAGGCCTCACTTCTCCATCTTACACCTTCCATTTATTTCTTGTTTGACTTGCTGCCTGTTGTCTGTCTCAGTCTCTTTTGCCCCCTCCCTCTTTGCTCTGGTTTTCTTGCTGCACAAGGCCAGTGGGAGTCACGGGTTTGGCTGCTTTTCCTTCCTCAAAGCCTGCTCCTCACAAAGAGCCGCTCGAAAAGCAGCGACTACGGAGAGAAGAAGCCAATGCTCAGCAAGGAGACCCAATGTGGCGGCTGTGAGATGAGCGAGGTGGCAGTTTTACACCTTCCACAGTTCTCCCTAATGACAAAATCATAGCTATTAACCAAAGAGAGTCTGTTTGGCAGGGACTTCCTCCCCTTTAGGGCCATAGAGAAAGATGGAGTATTTCTATTGTTTGGCACCAAGCGCACTCTTTCATCCCTTCTGACACAGCACCTGCTGGTACCTACTGAAGCATTTAAGCTCTTCGTCTCTCTAGTGCTGCAATTTCTTTAAAATATTGTGACTTAAGAGGAATTAAAAAAAAAATTCCTCTCCCACGCAGACCTTTGAGGGCTTGTAGGGGTGTAATTATATACACACGCAGTAGGAGCAGGAATCCTATCATTCTGGTTATTTTCCTAATGATGGGTTTATATAGCACAGTGTCATCTCTGCTTTAAAGTTGGAGCCATCCTCTCCTGGCAGCAGCTGTCCTGGGATAGTGGCATCGTGGGACAGGACAACTGCATAAACTATCTCAACTGCACGTGCAAAACACAGGGTGAAGCGTCCCCACGCACAGAAGAAAAAGATAAAAAGGTCAGGGTGGGCACTGGGCTCTGACCGTCAAATGTCTGTACCCTCCAGATTTCAAAAGGGAAGCATCCCTGTGCATCATTCAGAGATGTAGGTCCACAGTGGCGGAGGAAGGACGTTAAATGCTGCGAGGGATTAGTGCAAAACAAAAAGTCTGTGAATATTCTTTCTGTGTTCTATATTCTGATAGTTTCAGCCGCCTTGAATCTCTGCTTCCTGCCAACAACAAACCATGGACTTTTACTCACAGAAGTCTTAACGGGAGGCAGTTTTCAAAGGCGCGTTCACAAATGTTTGTGGGAAACAGATGTTAAGCGCAGCCCCTCCAGAAACCCTGATGAAATGCTGGCAGTGAGGGAGCCAGGGTAGCCCCAGCTGACTTATCTGCTCCCTCACAGGGAAGCAGCGTCTCCAGCAAAGCTGCAAGTATTCCAAACCAGATTGTGAAGGATGAGTGCGTGAGCTGCGGTGCTGAGCATCTCTTGGCAGATATTGGACCCTCAAGGCATGGGGCACTGTTTGAATAGTTAAGGCTGTCGCTTTCCCACCGGCCCCGCGGGGTGGGGCTGGGGCTGGGTCGGATGGGTGGAAAAAACACCCTGGGAGACGGTGCCCTGAGAAAGCAACAGTCAGGCAAGCACTCTTCACACGTTGGGCTGTGGTCTCACCTCCCCTTTGCCTAGCCAAAGGCTGCAGCATCGTGCGGGCAGAAATTAAAATTTACAGAGAAGACGGTCACAGTTAGCTCCAGGGCGGCGGCGGTCTGTGCCCGGGTCCCTCTGCCTGCGCTGGTTTGCCAGATGCCTTTGGGCGGGTGGTGTGGTGGCTTTGCCATTCCTCTCTGTTGCTGCTTCCCAGGCAGTGACAGTGGGGCAAAGGGAGAGGGAAGAGTTTGCTCAGCTTGGTGTAAGAGCTGGCTGGAAGAAGGAGGCCGTCTCAGGCCGTTGCTCCTAATGACTGAGCTGGGCTTCCCAACGATGTATTCCATCTCCCTTCCTCTGCCTTTTCCATTTTCATGGTAAATGGGCTGTAAAGTCACAGCAGATTAAAGTTTGTCTAAGCCTTCTATAAAATATTGAAGGTGCAGCTGGCATTAATCTAGTCCTTTTGTGGTATGAGGTGCATGTATAATGGGACTATAGATCTACGTGTGGTCTGTGGGCATTTAAAACACCCCAAAGGTTGTTAAAAGAGGTTCT